>JAODOY010040701.1:0-20285 GCA_025399855.1 Forbesichthys papilliferus
GTGAGTGCATGCTATCTTTTGATAATTAAAGTCATTGTTAAACCCAACCTGCGCTTGGTTTCTGCCACCTCATCCACTCATTTTGCGACAATATCGCATCAACAACTGAAGCCAATTTATAAACATGCTGCATTTCACTGTAGTATATTGGATTAATACATGTGATCAGGCCTGTAGTAATCAATCAAGGTTTACTTTAACAGACTTAAATTAAATGCAAAGTGAAAGTACTCAATAACCTGGCAAGTACACCACTAAAACATACAAAGTAAAAATACTGTACAATAATTTCTTGTCTAAGTAACGACCCTGGCCTGTTCCCACTCAGCTGGCCAGCTGTGTCACATTTACCACACTTTATTTTAGGAGCCAATGTAGAGACAGGGAGGCTTTGAAAGCCTTGCCAGGAGCTCTTCAAAGAGACTAGAAGAAAGACTTTAGGCTTCTGGTGGCCAGCAGCTTCCGGCGTAGTTTGGGCCCATGCTAAAGTGTGATGTAGCAGGCCTACAACATGTTTTTTACCTTTACCTTTACCAGTAAAAAGGTTTACTGTTACTATGTTCTGGACCTTGTATATTGTTAACTGCCTTTAAGCTATGGCTCAGTGTTGCTCTACAGTACCTGCTCCTACTGTAAGATATACAAGCGGACATACTGTATTAGAAAATTCTTAACGGCCTTATTCTGGAGGATATCCTAATATGCACTCACAATGGTAGCACAATACATGACTCACTTTTGAAATACTTACATCATCTGTATAATTGTGTAGTGTCTAGTGTTTAAATACTCAATACAAAGCCTCTTTAATAATCTTGCAAATTATCCTTATAGGTCTATCTATCGGTTTACAGAATTATTGATTATTTCCAATGTTATATCCAATTGTTGCATTACCTTCCATTTGTATTTAGAAGGGTCAGCGTTACAGAAACATTATTTTGTTTGAATTTGAATCCAGTATAAAATAAATGGATGGAAATTGAATGAAAAGTAACTATCTTAAATGTGTTTTGATTACTGGATATTGACGGTACAAATTCCCTGACCCCTTTAACTAATTTCTCCCTTCTAATTCACACTGACACAAGCCCACATCCCTTTTACTTTGACAATAATCACTTAACATTACAGCACAAGCTGAACTATTACATTAAGAGAGGACAACATCTGTAAAGTGAAAAGACAAGGTGTGTTTTGTCCCTTGGGCTTAACTTGATTACACTCTGAACTAATGCAATGATTAGCCGCACTCTATCCAATTTCCTGTGTGTGTGTGTGTGCGTGTGCGTGTGTGTGTACGTGTGTGTGTACTTGTGAGCTTGTTGCCTGTAAACCACAGACTGCAGAGCACACATGACATCACCTTGCAGTGATTACTCTACTCCAATAAGAACACTAGCAGACCGCTGTAGACCATCACTCAACCAGCACCTGCTAAAATTAATTATAAAGGACTAATAATAGAGATGAATAAAGCAAGGACATCAGTAGGAAATGTCCAAGGTTTGGCATCTTGGAGATACCTAGTGTTAAGGCCCATTTATGCTTCTGCATAAAGCTTTTGTATAGCCTACGGCGTTAGATACGGCGTAGCTTGATCATATAATTCTGCACTGGTCTGTCGGCCACTCGGACGGACCTGTGCGCGTTGACTGCGTGCACATGAGATTAATGCGAAGCCCCAAAATACGTAAGTGCCATGTCTTGTTTATGCACCAGAATTAGAACACAAATTGAGTGTACATGTTTTGAAATAAGCATTATTGCACAGATTCACCAGCTAAGTTAAGTAATTCATGAAATGTCACATGACTCTAGTGGGAGGGGCTTCATCTTATGACTGTGGTAAGGAGAGGAGTAGAGATGACTGAGACACTGGGAAGGGCAGTTTCTAACCTAAACAAGGTTTCTGTAATGCTGGAAATTCTAGACATAAGTAGTTGAAATCCCTTTAAAATGGTAGCAACCAATTGGAAACAATGATTCATTCTATAAACATAACTAGACCTAGTGGGATTAATAGCAAGACATGGGTTTAACTGAATTATTGACTAATATGACTAACCTTACCTGCCTAAATACTAAAGCCTAGTTTAAACTTGATGGAGTCGCAACGGCCCGTGTGACACACACCAACAATGACGTCAAATTTGTGGCCGTGGCCCGGCACGTTGGCCCCGCGCTCCTGTCGTGAGCCATGGCGCGTACCACCGATTTGTTTGCAATATTAAAACCATAAAGAAAAGACAAAAGTGCATTTTCCCGAAGTGTGATAAGTATGAGGCAAAGCTTGCTGTTGGTTTAGAAGGCTCTAAGAGAGGCTTGGTCGAGCTTGCATTGGTGCAATGAGTGTCTGTTCAGACCTCCTTCTCTTCAAAATTGATAATGACACTTTATTCCATCCAAACCTGGACAACATGGAAGTAATGGTGTTAATGTTAGAGACTTACCATACATTGACATGACCAAGAATATCTCCAAAAGGATCAAAGATGTGAAAGAAATGTACATTCACATTCAGTATTTTTGCTATTATTGTATTATTTCAAAAATGGTTAAAGGTTAAATGAAAATATATTTTCATTTACAGTTTGATAAATCAAGGAAAAAAAAATGCTCAGCTTGCAGATTTATGTGAGGAGCATTTGCTGACACTGTCTGTCATCAATACTACTACTATGTACTAACCTCTGGTAATTGTTCTTTCTTTGTCATTGTTTCACAATTTGTATGTGTGTATATATAGTTTTCTGTATGACAGCATAATATAATTTACTGTAAAATGAACATAGTATTCCTTATGACTGCTCTTTTTCCAGAATGGACAAAGACTTGTGAAGCAAATGAGAATGGTGTTTCTGTTCGACTTCCAGGAGACTCATATCTCAATTTAAGGAGTTTTTCTAACAGAAAGCCAAAACCATGCAGTTTCTAGATTAATTAAAAAGTAATGCTGACCAGTTATACAGAAATAGCAAAGGACTTAGGACTTAAAAGGACTTTCACTTCAAATTTCACACTTAATGGAAGAAATTAAAGTTCACCAGGACATTATGCAAAAAAAAAAAAAAGAGTCGCATGAAGAAGAAAATCATGGAGATGTATCTTATAATGTAATTAACAATTTATGTAATCTTGCTGTCAACATTACAGCACTTTATGATGTGACAATGAATACTAACCAGGGGGCCGGGGCCAGAGCCGTGTCTGACATAGCAACAGCTATATGACACATTACCTTAACTGCAACAGGCTATATTGCTGTCAATTCCATTTTCATTGGAATAAATTTAGCCTTAATTGGCAGAGACATTTTGGACCTGGCCCAAGGTAAAAAGATCTACTCACAGGAAATCCGATATAAAGCTGCCATTTGTTGAACAGAGCTAGATTCTATGCAGAAGATCTATGACTCTTGAGAGAAAAAAAATCTGAAAATTAGAGAAGTGTCTTGGAGATGCGATTTAAGACAATTACGAATGACTGAATGAGCCCAAAACTGTCCCAACACGCCAAAGCAGTGTCCTCACTAACCGATCACGCCGACAGGATGGGGTACCTCAGGGCTGGCAGGGAGCCAGCGGGTACAGTATCTCTGACGTCAATACTGGCAGCTAACAACGTTGGTAGGCAACAGCATGTGCTTCATGAGGCTAGACCGTTTCATTTTTAAATGTTTGTGGTCTACGAAGGTGTGGACTCCGGAGTGTGGACTACTAGACTACGGAGTCCACACCTTCATGGGTTGCTTGCTTTGAAGGATGCGACCCCTGAATTGAGACACATTCATAGTCTATCGATCTGTCCTACCTTGTCAGACAGGTAGAAGGACTAAATATACATGTCATATTGTGCTAACAAGCTAAGAAGCGTTTGCTATCAATCTGTAACAGGCCAATTACAACATCCTTGAACATTTTTTCTGCAGTACAATAGATTTTATTTTATTCATTTAAGGTATAAGCCTATATAATTTTGGCACACATATTGCAACGATAATTTAATCGTTGTGAATGTTTTGAAAGGTTTACATGTAGGCTAAATAATAATGAAAACTATAAATGTTGAATGACAACCTATAAGATATAATTTACCGAATTCAATTCTACAAGTAAAATGACAAGAATCCCTGTAAATTAGTCAAAAACATGCAATAACAGTACTAGAAAGAAATCCAAACATGGTAGAAATCCAAATCAGAGTAGGAAAAAATTACGGACGTGTCTTAAGAACGACAAAAAATTACGCAATACAGATGTACGCATGCATATTATGAGGTATGGCAATATGACGTAGGATAGAATGTCAAAACACTGGCAGTTTACTTTTTACTTTTGCAGATAGCAAACAGCATAACTTGCAAACGAAGACCTCAACATATCTTAAATGTATAAAGCTACAACCATTTGCACTGAATAAAACTTGAGTATGGTATAACCCAAAACTAAACAATAAGAAAAATGCCATTCTGTGATCCTATTCACTTTTTTAATTTATACTCGGAAGTGCTAGCATTTTAGCTAGCTGGGTATATATTTTACCGGCTCGACATGCATTTAAATCCAGAGGGTTCTGTTAGTGTGTGTTCGTTTGCTGCGAATGCTAACGTCATATGTAGAAGTTGTCTCAACTGGGTTGGAAAACAAATTAACGTGTCCAAGGCGAACACCCTGCAAGTGATCCCACTCTAAACGTTTCAGACATTCTGTCAGTCAATGATATCCTTAACTCCCGTTAGTAGTCGAGTGAAGTTGAGATTATGTTAGCTAGATCGGTACCCGCCCACTTTGCATCACCCGTCATCGCTACAAGTCGCTAAATCACATTGACTTTCGATTGTCTCTCGTCGCAGCTAGTCGCTTGTAGTGTGTACGAGGTATACCTCTTCTTTCAAATAGCTCCAAACACAAATCAAACTGCTACTTTCTTGACTTATCTTTTAAACAGACAAACAGCATATGTGTACTTCAAGTCACAATTCAAACGGGATCAAAAATTAATATTTTGAATATCCCTGTTGACTACCATACATTTATTTTTCCGAACTAAGACAACATAAGGCAGAAGTGACTTAGGCTCTCCATTTGTTGCCGTCGAACTGCGTCAAAGCTAATTACCACATGGTTGCCTGGACTTTAACGCCCTCGACACGAGGACCGCCGCCAATTATCTTGCCGCCCAGAGACACTGGCTTCCACTGAAAATTAATGACTTCCTGCTTCTTTGATGCTCTCGCCAGATCTGGTCTGGTCAGGTGTTCACATACATAGTGTGTACAGAATTACCAATAAAATATATAAAATGTATATTAATTACAATTTGTATAACTGCAATGAATTAAGAACATTGAAAGTATTAATTTAAAAGTCAGGGTCAATCATTCTTGCTAACAAGCTCAAATCAAAACAGTATCGCTCGGCGGTCCTCCACGACGCCACATCACACATAGAAATGCAATGTTGCCAACTTAGCGACTTTGTCGCTAGGTTTAGCGACTTTTCAGACCCTCTTAGAGACTTTATTTCTAAAAAGCGACTAGCAACACATTTAGCAACTTATTCAGACGAGGGAAAAGGCGAGAAATATTGAATTCTGTAATGTATTCTCATATGCTGCTTTGAGTAATCACAGTCCAGCAGCGGCGGATTCTCTCCCTCTCCTCTTGTGCCGTGTTCAGACAGTCAATAACTTGTGCTTGTTTGTGTTGTGGGGCCGGCAGGAGGAGTCAAATCAATATGCAATGACGCCATCAATATGCAAATGAGCTTATGATGTCATCTGGCGACTTCTAGCGACTTTTGGAGCTGGTGCTAGCTACTTTAATTGGAAACTAGTTGGCAACAGTGGAAATGCATTGTGCGCGGTACTAAGGTGTTCGCCACTTTGCTTGTGTTACTATTTACAGAGCCAGGGCTTTGTAGAAGTATCTGATTCTTTTTTCTGATTCTTTTTTCTTTTTTTAATAATATATTTAATGTAGATTCTTAAGCGCATCTGAAGACGCCGTCAGCATTGTGTGTGTGCGTGTGTGTCTGTTTTACCGGGTGCAGTTAAATTATCCCAGCCAAGACAAGGCACACACTGTGGACAGCAGACACCCTAACCTGGGAAAGCCCATGATGGTTATGAACCCTAACCCCAGTGGTTCTGCACAGACCATTAACCAGACCAGTGCACTGACCTTTGCCTTGAGCAGTCAGGTGTTACACTGGTGAAAGCATTCACTTAAGATGAAAGACATCTCAAGCAAACAAAGACTAAAACTAAGGAGTTATGCCTAGATCATAATAAAGAGCATGTTCACTCATCATATATGAACATAAGTGTTTTTCATGCCATTAACTTGTTACTTATCTATTGTTAATACCAGGATATCAGGTTTTAAGTGGAGCACACCAGATCACAGCCTGGTGGCTTAGAAAAAGTTAGGCGTTCAGACGGGAAGCTGAGAATGAGTGTCCCAGCTAAACAGCTGGCTGTGCTAAGATAATGACTGGAGACTGCCTGCCAATCTAAACTGAAACAGGGTTGCCATGGTGCTGGTGAAACCATATTCTAAACAGAGGGAATCAAGTCTGTGATGGTCAGTGACGTGGTCACAACTCAGCAGGAGAGTTTATAGTTCTGTAAGTAACAGCAAATTAAAGACATGGATGACGCTGTAATAAACTTTTACCGCTTAGTTAAAGGGGACCATGAATTCATCAAACAATTAAGTTAAGATTTCTTCCCTGTCGAGAATCCTTATATTAGATTCTAATAGGAACCAAAACTAAACTAAAATAAAAAAAAAATCTTTCAGTGGATTTCAGTGAACCCTCGATGCCCTGGGTTGCTGTTCTGATGGTCAAACAGTGACTGGTGGTCAGGTGTGGCTTTTCTGGTCCATAAGGACTGTGTACTGTAAATATATAATAAATGAATCTTTATGCAATAGCATACACTTGAAGCCTCTGACTGTTTCATATCCTTTCATATCAATAATCAAAATACTATACAACTAAGTATCGGACAATATGGCAACCAACAGAAACAGTGGTTTCTTTTGAACACATCTGTTATATTTTCAGAATCAACCAAGTCCAAATGACTATTATACAAGTACTTTATGAACCTATGTTGGTTTCTAAGAGCACTTAATGTGCTAGAGGCCACAGCTGAGAAACCAAACCTTCTGCCTGTCTGCTTTGGATTCCCATGAGACTGATACCCAGCGCAGCTCTGCTTATTTTACCAGACAGCGTTACATCCCCCCCCCCACACACACACACACACACACACACACACCCACACACACCCAGTCACCCACTCTTCTGAATGTCTTTCTGGTGGGGGGGGTACAGCCTACAGCCAGCCTTGCATTCAGAAAGGGCTTGAGCCTTTGTTATTGGGAGGACCCCACCCTGCTGGTGTCCCAGTAAACGGTACATAGGCTGGAAAGCACTGGAGGCACAGAGCCTGCTCTCTGGTAGCCAGTGGGACAGAGGAAGGAGAGAAGGGAGAATGTGACCGAGGGGGACAAAGAGTGAAGAATACATGGCAGAAGAGAGCATGGAGATGCACGAGCAGCCTCCTTAAGAACTGCCTAATCTAATCAGTGTGCATGACTAGCCTACACTACGCTGGAGTGGAGAATGACAAAGAGAGACTAATGGTAAGTCCTACAGCATTTCAGAGTATCACTGAGATGTGAAGTCAGTGGTTTCAGGTAGATGTATGCTACTGTAGCACTACCATCGTATTATAGTTACACCTCTGGAAAGGAGACAGGCCCACCTCACCATCACCATCCACATTCTGTACTGAAACAACAGGTCAGCCAAGATGGCACCGAGATCCCTGTGGAGAGATCCCCAGGCTGACCACACCAGCTGTAACTCTCAATTTGTCAACACTCGCTCCCATTCCCCCTTGTAACTGATCAGGAACACGAGCAACTCAGAGCCGGAATGGATTCCATAACCCTGCATACAGAGATGCACATGAACAAATGCACACATGGTCCAAGTGAAGAGGCGAGGGGGAGCCGTAAACACCAAAGGGAAACATCTGAAGACAGACTCTATTTTCCATGTTGATTTGCAGCCTGCGAGAGAGACTTTTCCAGAACCTAACAGGCCATCTCCTAACTGTTTGCTGCCTCCAAGGGCTCGGACAAACGGCTGTTTTAAATTGAGTCAAACAAAACATTTTCACGAGGCTTGGAATGGAAAACCTTCCAAATCTGCAAATCTGTACTTCAATGCAACTGCCACAAATTTAGGCTTAGGGACTACATAGTGAGGAAAAGCAATGAAAACAAATGTATGTTAGATTGAAAGAACAGCATAAAGAAAAACAAACTAAATGAATATACTGCAAACTGCAGACTAGTGAATTATCTCTCCTAAAAGTAGTCCTAAGCCTTGTTATGGACCACAGCATGCTTCAGCCATTTCTACTCTAGAACTACTGTAGGACCCTTGGTCTCAATCATCTGGGCTTTAGGGCATCAGAGCGTCTACCAGATGTGCAGCCTGGCATTTGTGACTCCTCTGGTCTAACCTCTGACACCAGGGCACTCGTTCAATTAGCGAGTGTCACGCTGCTGCTGTTGTCACAGTGGAGCGATGGGTTTATCTTCAAGCACACTGATAGCACTAGTCTGACTTCCATCATGAAGTCATTGACCAATAATGAAAGTCTCCACTGATGTGTGCAAAGGAGGTGAGTGTATCAAATTGCCAACATCAATTATCTACAGATTCATATTCCAGGATGAAGATATATTGTTGCTGAGAGACATACGCTAAGGTCAGAAGCCTGGACTAATGATAAATGCAATGCCATCAAAGCCTTGAAAAGCCCAAAAAAGCTGAGGCTTGAAAGGCAGGCGGTGCGGCCCATATAAATGAGTTAGCATTTAAACTAGCTTTTTTATGTCTTGCTTAGTGCAATGCCAACTACATCATCTGCACAAGACCAAACATATGGTAGGCTGGTAATATATTTTCCACTCTTTGAAAATGTATGTACCATGCTATTTAGGCAAGGGAGAAAAAAAAACACCATTACCTTTTCAAACTGCTAAAATTGTAATTTTGTAGTTTTGCTTTTTTCTTGTGGCACAATGAGGTAAATCCCAGTATACATCAGATTTTTTAATTAGACTAAAAATAGAGCCTTGAGGGACCATGTACTATATTGAAGGCAACCACTACCAAAGGTCTAACTAGCTGTTAACAGATGTACAAGTAGCCTAAACCTAAGATTAGCTAAGGAAGGCTAGTTGCATAAAAGCTAAAATATTGTAAAACAGGTCACACACACAATGACTATATATCCACATTGTGACATTATTATGTTTATGCACTCAACAAATATTAGTCCATAAATGTGTAATAAAAGTTCAAATAAAAAAGTGACTGCATACATTACAGAAAAATATGTAGACTACAGTTTTCATTGGTAGACATTTCCACCAGCAATCACACTGATGAAAACGTACCTGTATTCAAGCCCATCATATAAAGCAGTGATTTATAGCCAACACAAAAAGGAAATGAATGGAATCATGAGCCACCCAAGTCCATTTGTATTCCGTGTGAATTTGATCCCACTGGTGGTTCAACAATTTCATCTAAAAGTAAAATATAAAGTTTCCTGCCCCCCTGAGCGCTTTCTATCTATCTCTCTCTCTCTCTCTCTCTCTCTCTCTCTCTCTCTCTCTCTCTCTCTCTCTCTCACGCGCGCATACACTCACACGAAAAGAATGCAGTTGTATCTGTTTTCACTTTTCATCTTAAAAGGAAACTGAAAACCTGTAAATTGTCCCCACCATCTCAAAATGATTGTCATTATATATTACATTACGTGGCTAAACCGCACACAATACATTAATTAGGCGTTAGGTTATTGTGGTCATTGTAGTGTCGCTGTAGGCTAAAACAAATTAGGCTACTAACATGTTTTTGTGTAAATTGCGTGTGAAATAAACAAAATCATCTAAAACCCTGTTTACATTTTATGTTAAGCATTTAGATGCATTGTCAATTAATGGAAAATAACATTAGATTTAAAATTTGCATTTTTATAGGCCATAGACTTTGGTCTGATGCACAAAAGTTGATTTATGTGATAAACACCGTTCACGCCCACAGATGACGCTGTTTTCAGTGACAATAGGATAATCCAGTGTGCTTCTCTCTCTGGCAGCATCTGTCTGGTGGGCTTTCCTGCCACGAGTTTCCCTTCAGTATAGGAAAATGCCACTAGCATAACCAAACGGTCTAGAACAGTGTATTTGTAATAATCAACTTGGTGTAAAAAAAACTAGTATTGTGCTACTACTGCAACGGGCTATGCTACTTTAGTCTACATTGTTTTTTAAAGCTGAAGTTCATTATGTGAACGTTCTTACTGAAAATGTATTAACTTACGCCTTGTCGTCAGCTGTGCAAATTGACGCGATGATTCAAATCCAGATAGTGACGAATTTTATATGTCTTGGCGTTTGGTCAAATTAATGTAGGTATTAGTTATATTCAACCCTGCCTCTTTGCAGTGTGTCTTCATTCCCCACGTTTTCAGCGAGACCACCGCGGACGAGTGAATTATTCAGTCTCTCTGGCCCTCTACATCTGGGATGGGAGGGACTGGTGGGAGTGACTTATATCCCCGTTCATCCCGCCCCTAAACTGCCATTCATTGCCTCTTGGCTGAGGCTGTTGTGCGGAAAATGCTTTACCATAACTATCATAATTTGAAGTCTGATTTCCCTACTTGGGGTGAGACGCATATTCAGCAGTAGCCTATAGAACCAATGGCCGATAAAGTATCTGCAATATGACCAACAGCATGATTATTACAATGAGACTGAAAGTCTTTGTCCATATAAAGAAATCACCACACAAGGCAATAGCTTATTAGAAAGATGCAGTATCAGGTAGCTTGCATGCAAAAATCCCTACGGATCTGCACCCTAGCCTATTGGGTATAGCTGACAACAGCTGACCCAAAGCCCAATGTCAATCAGTATAGATTGCTGGCATTCTGAAGGAGTAAACTATTTCTGTCTAAAATAGTCACTTATATTGCTTAGCACATGCTTACCATTATATCCAGAGTCCAGACATATCCCACCATCTCCCATTCCTGACTTGCAGACTTCTATTCTTCTTGGTTTCAGTTATAGAGTCCATTCACAGTAGAGTATTATGAAGTGTGTAGTGTCTCCACTGAAAACAGGAACAACTTTAAACAACATAGTAAATGCATGTATTCTTTCCATGGCAGGACGCTATAGTGAATTGACTATTTTGAGTCTGTTGTGGCTAGGAAAGGAACAACTGGTGCCAGGACCTTCTTGCTCCATGTGTTCTCTTTTGATAGTATACATGAAGGGAAGGCACTCTATTTGGCAACGTAACTGACTGTTAATTCTGCACAGCAAAATTAAATCTCCAAGAAATCTTAAATGTCTGGTTGCCATGACCAATTCTACCAAGAAAAATTGTTTTTACTGAGCATAACCTAAGCATAGACTGAGCATTCTCACTTAAAACGGTATGTGTACATTTAGATGCTGGACGATTTTATAAATTAATGATGGGGTCGGGGCACTGAACAGCATTAATTTATACTGACATCTTTGGTTAGCTTGAGCTTACTGAGAATTTGTTCAACAACTGGGCACCAACATTTTTGTGTCCCTTTTTAAGATTTTTGTTAAAGGGACAGTGTAAAAGTGACTTTAGATTATTAAACATTCAACAATGGTGATTCGAATAGGAATAGGGCAAGGAACCATATTTGGTCACTTCCTTGAACATTAAAAATGGCATTGCCACGCTCTTCTATGAGGTAGTATAAACACATGGATTTCTCCCAGCCAGTCACAGAAAATCAGGCTACATCACAGATAGTTACACAAGGGCATCTGATCAATCAGGAGATTGGCTTTTCCAATTTAGTGTACTTTCTGAAAATATGCTTTTGTGCTCCTACCTACTCTGACATCTACTGTTATAACATCGAAACTAATAATGGAAGGTTGATGAAACTCACACATTATACAGTTGAACAGTTGTGTTGCATGATGATATAGCCGTTGACTGAATAGGTTTTCAATAAGTTAATTAAATCTGTTTATGAAAAATTAAGATATTTTATCATAAGGGGTGTATTTGTTTTTAGAAAAAGCTCATTGTGTTTAGTAAGACATACATAGTATTTACACTTAAATGCATTATATCTTATGATAATTATTTAATAGTGCAGCTGCTTTAAAATGTACAATGAAGCAGTTACTTAAGGGACTGGACTTTGACACGTGAAAGAAAGAAAACATTAAATAAAAAAATACTAGTTTAGGTTTAAAATGTTCTTAAATAATAAGTACAAATATATCATTAATAAATATTCTTAAATAAATATTTTAAGGTTTTAATTTTAAGTTTACGTGTTTTTCTAATATTATAAATATATACTTTTTGGAGAAAAAAAACGTACAAGAGTATAGGGCAAGGAACCATATATCGTCACTTCATTGACCTTGATTTGCAGCATAACAATGTTTTATTTTAAAAAAAATGACAACAGTAATAATGTATTGTAATATCCACCAATAACACTCCAGAGTTAAAATTTTGAATTTCCAAGTATTTCAATGAGTGCCCTATAAAGGGTTAAATATTGTCACCCTGGCAAGACTGTTCAGGCTTTCTTTCTGTTCTGTTGTTAGATGTGATAAGCTGTTGTACTTTCTGCCATTACAGTTCGAGGTTCAACACATTCCAGTCTGCAATGGTCACTATGCTTTGAATGTGTTTTTGCAAGCAGGCGGGCTGCATAGAGAGACAATATTGTTAGGAATTCCAGTCAGACTTCAGAGAATGAAGACCTTCGCCACTGCAATCTCTCCTGTTAGACATTCCAGATAGGGACCAACTGGGGTGGCACCATTATATCCTGCATGTGTTATACCATATATACCATAGCACAATCTGAGCCTGGCACTAGCTAGATATCTTATCATTCAGGGCTATCGGACTACAGAAACTGCGATAGCGTAGTGTTAGCCAGCTGAAAAAACATTGGAGGGGTGGGTCTGAATAAGAGCCCACCAATGTGTGTGCATGTCACACAACAAACGCAAAGATTAAGTGTGAAATACACACCAAAACCAGCTATGAAAAGCACCAGGACAAGACAACTGGTGACACCATTGGGACTGGTTTCTCCTAATCATAAGCAGAGTGGAACAACTCATGAAGAAAATAATTCTACAGGGTTTGTGAACTGACTCCATACACCAGAGAGAGTTCCAAACCCTCAGTTTGAGATAGTTGGATGGGAAATACTGGCACCATCTAATTAAATTGAGCTCTCCCATCATTTGAACATGCAGGGATTTCAATATACACCAACAATACAAGCAAATGACAAATTTATAGCTTCTTGTGGTGGCAAAATGTTTGTACTTTTTCTAGCTCCACATAGGTCTGCCATAAGAGTTCATTAAAAGCCAGTTTGACATAAGCTACCCAGGAATCTGTAGTCACCGCTGAAAAGTCAAATTTGTTTCCTGGCCTGCTATCAATGGCTGTAAACTACAGTATCATTCATGAGAAAACCACATTACAGTCACATTAGCACACATTGCGTGTGTCAGTGGAAGAATTTGATATTGGCTTAATGAATACACAATTTCCATAATATTAAACATTGCTCTGCCTTTTCAAACACCAAATGAAAACACACTGTCCTATAGGTTATAAGCAGAGAAACGGCAGTTGGCTCATGATAAACATGACACAATTGTGTAAATGTACAGCAAAGACTTCTGACCAGCATGTACACCATGTGTTCTTTGCAGTTATTCTTTGATTAATTCTTGTTTTTTCTCATCTCTATGTACAGTATATTTCCACTTTTATAAGCCCAAAATGTTATGCTACAAAGTACAAATGTAAAATGTGTGAGAAGACAGGATGTCAAGGTATGAAACAACACAAAGCTTTAAAAGCTACAGACATGGTTGGGCACCAATCCAGTGACTTACGCTTTAATGTTAAACTGCCTACAGCTCTGCTTTTCTCCATGGTAACCTATAGTTGTTTGCTTTGCACAACTGTCAATCAATTCACACAAGAGGTGAAAGGTCACAGCCCACATCAGTGCAAGCCCGCCCATTCACTGCAGGGGCTAGTTCCTGTGCTAGTTTGCAGGCTGCTGGCCTCTGGAGGTTAGAGGCCAACAGGCAAAGGTTACAGTAAGTACTGGTGGAAGAGAAATTCGTTTCTTCAGCTACAGACTCTAAGGAGGCTGTAAGCTTGATTTTAGGTTAACTACTTACTACCCATATGAAAAAAAACCTAGACAATATACAAACATATACATTGTGTATGGTTGATTACATCATAACAATGTATATTGTTTTATGATACATTTAAGGAAAATAAGTCACAAACACAATTATTACCTAAATTAAATAATACATTAATATCCTTCACATGCAAACAGAGTTCAAATAAAACATATGTAAATGTTCAAATATATCACCACTGTACATAAATTATTATTTGATTTTAATGTTCTTATTGCTTTGTTTGTCTGATAGAAACTGTATCGGTAGAAAATATATACTACTGTACTTTATATGAATGTTCAATATTGGAGATGTTGGTTTAGACTGTAATTTTACTTGCTATCACTGTACTACTTTAAAAACAAAAAGGCTTTGTACAAAAAATATCACCACAGTCTGTAAACAACTGTACTACATAGTGCAATGTCATTTTAAACATTAACACAATAAACCAGAGGTCTTCAACAGGGGGTCCGGGGCCCCTAGGGGGTCCTCCAAATTATTGAATCCCAAATTTATTTTCTTACATTTTTTTTTTTTAAATGTAAGAAAATATACATTAACATAAATACAACCTATGCTATAAACATACAGATGTGTCAATCATTATTTGAATAGTGTCTTATGTTAATAGGTTGTCCCGGCAATGAAATAGTTTATACCGTATGTGATGGGGGGTCCTTATACCGTGTTTCTATCAGCCAAGGGGTCCTTGGCCCAAAAAACATTGAAGACCTCTGAAATTGACAGTTGGTTGCATCTATTGTCGTGACATAGCAGATACCAAAAGGACACAAGAAATTCCTCGCCTTTCTAACCTCTGACCTAAAATGAACCCAAGCCTATTCATTGTTTTTAACAAGAGAGAGAAAGGAGGCAAGTGAGGAAATAGGGCGATGGTTCCCAGAAAACTACTTGAAGATCATGCAGCATATAAACAGTTATATTCAGTGATTTTAAGATAATACACTTCAGCGAATATCTACTTGCATATCTACACGCTCTGTGGGCAATGTGGAAAAATAATCAGGTTTGTCTACTGTGTCTACAAAGTGTGGGCAGGAGCTGAAAGAACCTTGCTGGGTCCGTTGTGAATGGACATTACATTTTGCATACTGTAGTATCAGACAGTGAAAAGTCAATAATTTGATATTTAAATATTGCCCGAACCCTGATTAGACACTGACTAGCAAATGAAGGTAACATCTTTACTTATAACTTAATTACTATAACTTAGGAGGAGAAAACGTTAGCCACCTCACTAGACAGCTGTGCAACACAGACCAGACAGGAGCAATTGTGTTACAAATAAGTTATGAATGTGTCCGTGCTTAGGCTTTATACACAACCCCCCACATTCAGTTGAGTACATTTAACACTTTGTCTGGAGTCGCAATTGAGAAGCCACAGAGAAAAGAGCTGCCATTTAAAGCTGTTGTTATCCCATTTTTACTCTCCAAATGTCTTAAAAGGCACATAAGCTGGTGTAACCAGCCGTGGTATTCACGTGAATATATAGAAACACGCCTGACTTCAACGTCATATACCTTGCCCATCCCGATTGGTCCGCCAGCTCTACCAGCATTTGAGGGAACACTAATGAGAACAGTGTTCATTTCCAAACTATATAATCTCAGCTAAGAGCATTAGTCGGGCAGAGCCAAGTTATATGATCAGGGAAACCAAAATCATTTTGGTTTAGCAAGATCAGCTGTTGGACCTTGGTATTCCTAAAAGCCTTCGTACGGCCGTGCCTTTGAGCGTACAGTGCATGCCAATGAAAATCACAGTTATGCTATTACAGTTTCCATTTGCTTAGCTGGTAAAACGACAGGTCCGACCCTGAGCAGAAGGCGCTGTTGTGTCGTCTCCACATTAGACGAATGGAATGCACATACCTGAAACAGCAAATCAACAACATGTGTGGCGCAAAAGAGCTGACGACGTGCTCGCCTCAACGGCTCAGTGCACTGAAGCAGGTGGCCGTTAAACGTGACGGCCTGTGTGCTGCTGCTGTGTGTGTCGTCCAATGGCGTTAACCGCTACCCCCCCACCCCCCATCCCTAATGCTGTCGGGGTGCCCGTGTGCACAGCAAGCCTACGCCCAAGGTCCCCAGGCCCCTGTGGTGCCAGGGTCACACCTGGGGTCGTCATCTGGAAACGTGATGGGTGCGGCGCTGCTTTGGTGGTAGTTGAGCCGCTCCAGGAGAAAGTCGACCACTGAAGGGAAGAGCTCCGATACCTCGCTCCTTTCCTCGGGATCCTTCTCGATGTCAAACAACATCACGGGCTTGAGGCTGGAATGGCTGGACGGAGAGACGTTCTGACCAGGCCGAGGGAACCAGATGTCACAACCTGGTGGCAAAATGTATCGTGAAGTTAAATCTACAAAGCGGTACATCTGGAAATATGTGAATCGTTTTTAAACAACATTGTGCACACAATTCCTTTTGCCTTCCACAGCGCATGTCAACTTAATACGGACTTTCCTTTGTTCCTTGGCCTTTCTAATGTCAATGTGTGTGCTTGCATTGGTTTTGAGTGACTGGAGAGTGACTGAACACTCATTTCAGTTAAATGCTACGAGGCCAGAGCTTCCGCTCTCCCTTCAGACTAAACATGTCATTATGAATGACAAAGGATAATAACCTGGGTAGCCCGTCAGCAGCTTCCAGTTCGAGGATCGGATGGCCGCATGAATGGACACATTGAAGCCAGGGTTGGACAAGGAGCCTCTGCGGGCCATCTTAGCCAAAGTCAACTGGCTGTCCCGGCCAGGACCTGGCCAAAACACAGAGAAGGGCTGATATTAAAGAGCAGTTGCACCATGTATCAAAGTGTTAGCAGTGTATATTACTCATGTCAGCATACATCCTCGTGTTCATCATTAAATATTCTGTTTGGTTTATTAAAAATTCAAGCCAGTGTCTCAATGGTCTTATTGGTCGGTCTACTACATTTGACCAGTGTCATTAATGTGTGTCGAGATACTATGGAACCCATACAAAAATAAAAGTTTCACCTGACACCACGCAGAGTCAATAGTTGCTGAATAATAGAATAATAGAATACAAAAAGTTCTCTATAGATATATAAGACAAGAATACTGTGGGCCTGGCTGTGCACACTGGTGCATACCTGAGAATCACAGGGTAGGCAGCCAGTACAGTGTAAGGTGTTAAAATAAATATACCAACAAGAAAGAGCTCTCTCTCTTCTAGAAACTCAACAATGATTCAGCAGTAATGGAGAAGTTGAACCACTGGTAAAAAAAAATGAAGAAATCCCTATACAATAAAACTATTCACAAAGCCATTGTACTATAGTGTTGTATATTAGCCTGCAATTAATGCACTACACAAATTAAACACATTGAAAAAATGTATGTACATATCCATTGACATGTTAAATAGTATCTGCATGTAAGCAACAATACTATGCTACGTATCTGCCTTTTGACACAATAAAGCCATTGTGGCTCAAGTCTGAGGATCATGACCTTTTGGAACTCTTTGGCCTGTTTAGTGCTCCTGAGAACAAAAGCAACCGACAAAGGAGTACTAGTAGTGTTAAAGATCAACATCATGCAACATGGCTGCCGCTGACAGTATTGCCATGGCAATACTTCTTTTTCATAGACCATATGAAACTTATTTTATTTTGAAGAATTGAGTAACCTGTAATAAAATCCTATTTTGCGAAGTTAAGAATCGAATTGCTTCTACTGCGATTTATGAAAGCATTCTAGTTTATCAAGTATGACACTTTGCACCATTGTTATCGAGCCTGCACATGACAACAGTGCCCCCCGGTTACTGTTGCTACCTGAAGCGGTCAATCAGTCAAGTGTTTTCATGCAAATATGGTGTTTTCTCAGACATCAATGAGAGATATTCCAATTAATAGTTCTGTAATAATAGTTTAGATGTAGACAGAAAATACTTCAATATGGTTTATAGGCTAGGCTACTACTTTTGAGAGCTACAGTAGTGTGTAAAGTGACTAATGAGTAAATTGTTGGAAAGGTTCGCTGGCCCTAACGTACGTAAGCCTACCCTGGATGGCCACAAGTCAGGGTAACAGATAAACCAATGTTTTTATAGGGTAAATCAATATATTGATTTATTAATTAAAGTGCTAATGCTTATTTACTCCATTTCATTATTTAATACATTTTAGCCTATTGCTACAGTAGCAAACCTGAAACAAGCAAATGTATATTTGTGAAGTTCACTTCAACATATTACTTTGTAAACTTTTGACATTTAAGCCATATCCATTTGAATCATGGAGATACATCCCCCTCAATATTTAGAATAGCCCCCAATAAAAAGGCTTGTTCCTTAAAAATTCAGAGTTCAGAGTTTATGGCAAACATTTCCTGGGGGAATTCCCAGGCCGCCCGCTCAATTAATGTTTAAATGAAATGTCTATGCATTGTGTTGGGCCCATGCCTTCTGTGGAAAACTGTTAATTTGGCAATACTACCTTTACACTGGTGATGGTACCCCTGTGCTGCAACAGCTTATACATGCTAATAAACAGCTAATAAACAGTCGCTGTCATATAATATGCTCGATAGAATGCTGTTCTTCCAAGGCTATACTTTTGTGTTAATAGAATGCAAAGTGTCAAAGACATTTATTTGTCTTCAAGGCAGCTGCAAATTAATGGAAATAGTCTCCTTTGGTCTTGCATTCTCTTTGGGTTGAGACATGGCCTCGGTTGTGAAAATAACACCTGATTCCAATTACCCCTTTCACAAAAGTAATTATCCTACATGCTCACTTATTTGTTTCCAACCTACACTGTATACATTTCTACAGTAGATGGGTTTACATGGACACTTTGTCTTTCCGAATGGAATCTTTCCAATTGACGGTTTGGGTTTGACCTGTTTACATGGGATGTCACCTAATCGGGCCTCATGTTTACATGCGCCGTCACAACGTATTGGAATTGATGTCAAACATGCACACATTATCTAGCTCACAGTGTCATGTGTCCTGCCAACAAATGGTAAAAGCTTCTACTGTAGTTGTAGGTACGTCGGAGAGTGAGGCTAGTAGTGACTCGTGGAAAAATTTAGCCTACAGCTCCAGATGAAGTCACCGTATTTACTCCCATTCACTTAAATGCGCAGTTGATTTGTCCAGAGTTTGTAACGTTCTTCATCCATGCTTTGTACAGTGGCTGTGCAGAATAGTTTACCGGCATTACACAAAACTTTAGACGGGGCATGCACATTAGAACGTAACCAGGAAGTAATCAGGTTTAACCGTTTACATGGTAGAATTTTTCTTTAAATCGGGTCATGGGATGGGTTATACTACCTCTCTGCTTCGGTATGAAATTTCGATCGGGTTGGCCGTATCTCTTCCTATCGTGGTTTTTATATGGAGCATTTTCTTTTGGGTTGGGCTTTTAACCCGATTCCAATTGGAATAATAGGGTCTATGTAAAAGCAGATGAACATCTGGTAACATTTTGTATCTTTAATAAAAATGCCAAAAGTGTTTATCAGACAGTATATTAGGCTACTTAAATTATTCAGCACAATATATATGAACAAATACGCCTATAAGAATGAATGTTGCAGATTCTTGTTTGGTCCACATTTGAGTCCTATATGAATGTATGATTACAAAGGACAATAAATAATGCTACCATCTTGATGCCTGATTCCACTTAGGGCTGTCGAGGTGAATAAAATGTACTTGCGGTGATTAAGGGTGGCCCAATACCGCGGTCTGCGGTATTATCGCCATTTTTTTGTTTTTGTTTTGAATGGCCAACTTTGTTGCGCAGAGCTTCCAAAATAGTGTGATTCTGGGTCATTTATAGACAACGTGTTCTCTGTCCGTGGTGAGACAATTGTGCAACATCATATGCTTTCTACCAGTTTAGTAGGCCTACTGGTAATCACGTGTAACTT
>JAODOY010040711.1:0-20284 GCA_025399855.1 Forbesichthys papilliferus
CATTTTATGACCAATTCATGCAAAACTCCACGTAATCCCAAGGGGTTCACATACTTTTTCTTGCAACTGTAGATGTATATTACATAAAAACGTAAAACCAAAAGGAAATGCTGCAGTTGTCTCTTAATATTTTCCAGAGCGGTTTAATTTCAAATTTGGTTTAAAGTTAAGGCCCCGATATACTTGCTTTTGTGCAACGCTTACACGTAGACAAGCGGCTGCGTCGCGAAAAGGAATTGTTCATACACCGTACTTGCCTGCGTACCTGGCGTGTGCTTGGAGGATTTAAAATATATCCAGTAGCAGATCAGGGCCGAATCATCCCAGAATTTCCACAACACGTCAAAATGTGGAGCGGCATGGAGACATCATGTAGATGTTGGTAATTACAAACTAG
The DNA here is from genome assembly GCA_025399855.1 of Forbesichthys papilliferus. Classification (NCBI taxonomy): domain Eukaryota; kingdom Metazoa; phylum Chordata; class Actinopteri; order Percopsiformes; family Amblyopsidae; genus Forbesichthys; species Forbesichthys papilliferus. The sequence goes on from JAODOY010040711.1 coordinate 398, forward strand.
CTCTATAAACTTCTCTTTGAAACTTCCCGCCATTTTTGTTCTTTGTTTAGAAATTGCTGTTGATCTGTCTGTCCGATCCTGCTATTCTGCCCCCACGTTCATGTGCCGTATTACATCATGCGAATATGTAGCGTTCCATTTCTGAGGGCGTACACAAACGCTCCAAAGGAATGCAGGATACGTGCCCCACACGCATGATATCCATCTTGTATAGCAAGTATATTGTGGGCTTTACACTCATCAATTGTGTGATCATCAATTGAGCATCGCAACTTTCTGCCCCAACTCAATCTTGTTTGAAACACTGTAATACTGCGCAGTAAGGGGTAGGGTACAATTACAATTGGATCATTCTGCAGATGCTTTGACCCACTTTTATCCAAAGCAAATGACAGTGAGTACAAGTGTTAAGGAGAAGGTAGGGGATAGCCCCCCTAACCACTAGATTATCCATGGTAGAGAGAACAGATTGATCCCTGGATTTCTGTAGGGAACAGTGTGGTCCCTGGAGTTCTGTAGGGAACAGTGTGGTCCCTGGAGTTCTGTAGGGAACAGTGTGGTCCCTGGAGCTCTGCACAAAAAACTGCAGAGACTCCAAGGACGTAGGTGTGTTCTCAAAACACCGTCTGAGCAAGATTCAAAGAGTGTCCCTGGTGGACATGGAAGGCATTGCGTGCGGTGTATGATAAATACACCCTACTAAGTGGCTCTGCCCTGCTCACCTCCAGGCATGATGTGTCCCACATCCTGCACGGTGAGGGCCGAGTTCTTGTCCTCTGTGTTGACTCGGATGACCCCGTGGCTCAGGCCGCCCATGGACAGGATGGCACGGGCAGGGAGGGGAGTGCCCGGGATGCCCGACCTGCACACGAGGAGCGGTCAACCAACAGCTTCTCACCCATCCAGCCTACTCAGCTACTGAGCTATCCTGCGACTGTAGCTGTCCATCCACCCACAACCCCACAGCAGCCTGGCAACCAGACGGCTACCAGACGGCAACCAGGCAGCTACCACATGGCTACCAGATGGCAACCAGATGGCTACCAGATGGCAACCATCTCTAATGACAAACTAAGTGTAAAGACAGGATGTGCCATAGACATTCATGTCAAGATGTTGAGTTATTATTCCAAAGCAATATGTATTGAGGACATAGTTGTTGTGGTTATGACTGGACATGGTGGTGACTATTCTGTCACAAGCAGATCTCATATAGCTGAAGGTTGTGTGGCCGTACCTGCGTAAGGCCACAGTCATGGCTTCAGGGGATGATGCACAGGGACAAATGGCCTCCGGCTTCAGCCCATGAGACTGAAACACATTGAGGAAGGCATCGCAGGACGACACAGACCCTGGGTACGAGAGAGAGAGAGGGGGGACATTTAAGAGGACATAATGACATTTTAACATTAAGCAAACAACATCAAATGTACAGTACGCTTCCTGCCCAAGCCTCAATTTAGAATGTCTTACAGGGATTAGCACCGTCAGCAACAACGAGCATCCGTAGTGAAGCGAGGCTGGTGTCTTTCTGGTCGCGGTGGGCCATCATGGCCCAGTGTAGGTCACGGCACTTGACCAGAGCCACGCGAGCTGCAGGTGTAGGGAACACAGCACAGTGTATCACAAGCAGCAGCCGCCACGCCCGAGAAGCTAATGGATACAAGGTGCTTGGCTTCAGAACATAGTTAATGAGGGGATCACTCAACCTCCATCTAGAATGACTTATCATTCTAGAGGGAATCCATTATTTTACATTAGAGGTTACGGTTAAACATTCTCTAGGAATGCTTAACTTCGAGCTCAAATCAAAACAAACTCCAACTGAAGCTCCGTCACCAACACAATTATACACAGAATGGTAAGATAAGTGAATTCCAAGGGGATATTTGGTAAATTGTACAAAAAGTGTTATCTTACACAATTAGCAATAATTGACTATACCTTTGAGTAATTCATTAATAACATCGCTCTTCTAATGAGTTGATGGGATTGATTTGTTTGCATTGTTCCATCAAGATAAAATCAATGCTACAGATCCCCAAGTCCAATCACAAGAGATCACATGACCCAGTTAGTCAAAAGGTTTACAACACATTTTACCTAAAAAACTCACTTAATTGTTCTTTTCTTCCAAACTAAATTTCACATCGCACACAATGTCTATATACACAATATATGATTGATAGAAACAGTTAACTGCACTTTGCATACAACCCATACAATGCAAGATGTCCTTGAGTGTTTTGAAAGGCATCCTTAAATTAAATGTATTATTGTTATTATTATTAACCCTTCCGCACCAGATGATGTGTTCTACGATCTCAGTAGTGACAGACAAGGCAGACACTGTGTGCCATTTTGTGTCATGTGCCAATCACCTCTGTGGATGTGGACTCTCTGCACCCAGGACAGTGGGCAGGCCTTCATCACAGCATAGGGAACACTGATGGCATGCATCCTGTTCATCACCGCCTAGAAACACACGGCACCTCTAATCAGACAGCTGACCTTCGCTACCTTTAGAGAACAGATTGTAATAATATTGCATTTATAAAGTCGTAATGGATATTAAAAATGCAACTAGACTCATGATGGCTTAAAACTATAAACGGTCATATCACTATGTTCGGGTCACACTTTCTTATTATCACTCCATCTGTTTGACGTTTTACATTTCAAAATCTCCATGTATTAGTATTGTTTTGGCCTGTGGTTTTAGTAGGGAAAATAAAATTAAACAGCCCTGTATATTTGGCTTACTGGTCACAGAAGCACATGCTCACCGCGAGAACTCCATGCCACAGACCCATGTCCTTTTTAAAGTCCAGGACATTCACCATGGTCTCCCCTGAGGACACAGAAGCCGTGTTAGAGCTCAAGCACAACACTGTTACAGTCCCCCTCCACCACACCCCCACACTCACCCTCGCAGTAGTTGCAGGCCTGGGTCAGTGCTTGGCAGTGGGTCAACATGGCTACCTTAGACACAGCCACACCCATCACTGTGCCCTCTTTACTAGCCTTGTACTGCACAATGAAGAAACACAACTGAGAACTGTCTGCTTCATCATTTATTGCTACTGTAATATTAGCGTATAGCAATACACTTTATTTATATAGCATTTCTCATACAGAGGTTGCAGCTCAACGTGCTAACTGTCATTTTTTCCTTCTCTACAATTACAAACGTGAGAAAACAGAATACATGCTTATCTATCTATGCTTATCCTCATGTGAAAGTAAATCCCAGCATAACGCGCGATCACATCTTTTGCATTGCTGTAGCCTCCCAGTGGCCAGATATTACAGACTTCCCCCAATAGAGAGGTTTGACCACACTAGTCCAAACACCATGCTTACAAACAAGCAGACCAGAACCGACAGTAGCCTTACCTCTATATATGCAGGGTCAGTGTTGGCTGTGGGAATATGTGGCTGCCAGTCCTTGGAGGGTTTGGTCAGGTACTTGGAGTCTGTGACGACCCACTTCAGCCGTGGCCAGCCTATCAGAGAAGACAACACATACAATTAGTAACCCCATCTAAATCATGTCACACCCCAATATATCACACATGTATTACTATCTATAAACGGTCAGGAGTACTATTAGTTCAAGTGCATGTGATTTTCTGCATCTTACAGCATTATGACACATGACCTAATGTGTGTGCATATGATAGTGCAACCGCCCAGCTATGAAAACACAAAGATGTTCAGATTACAACACACACTCTGCCCAGGATGCCATTACTGCGTTATCATTAATTAAATAGATAATAGTTGTTTGATGCTATATTAATGTTTACAATATAATATAAATCACCTTTATCTAAATAGATAAGGTTTCGTTAAGAGGTTTGAAAAGAGCAACCAACCAATACATACAACATAATAAAAACTAGTATATAAAAACTATCTAAATTAATATTTGCCATGCTTTACTATTGATAAATGAAAGAATCTTCTAAAGTAGGAACATGTCTAGTATTTAGAATACCTTTGAATGGTAGTATTTCCCCCGTGGATGTTTTGGGAAGGCCCTTCAGACAGACCTCACTGGTTAGAGCCAGACCCACCCCACAGCTGCCCAGAAGGAACCCCACCTGACTGCTGCCCGTGTCCTGAAAAACAAAACAAAACCACACAGGCACCTTTATGGACACCTAACATGCTACCATTTATTTATTACTCCTTCAAAAAGTAATATTATTACTGGGTATTAAAAGTAATAAGTTACGTTACTAGGTACTGTACATTACTATATTACTTTCAAAATCATTACCCTGCCTCGTTCCCTCTGAAAAATCTGTGTCAACCTGTGTAGCCAGCTCATTTTAGAACTGAATTAAATGAGCATTGGAACAATAATTTACCTTAGTGTCAACAATCAGCCAAAATGAAAACATTGCAGCCTCTCAAAGCAGATGATTGGACAGGTTGGTTCAATAAGCCTACCCTAAATTTGCTAGGACCAGGAATATCGTTCTTGTAACGCAGTAATGCAGCATTACTTGGATTAGTAATTGGAATATTATTACTGTTTTACTAGTAACTAGTTACTGCCCAACACTGCCTACGAGCATAGATGGCAGCTGTGCCAATGCTATAATGTCACTAAACATACTATAACAATCTGTGCTAATAACCACCCACACAATGTGTCAAATTACGAATTCTGTGCACAACAAACTATTTAAATCTCCATATCACATGAGTGCCAGTGGTTTAAAACATTAATGATGAAAATACTTGTTTTAATCTAAATGATGTCTTCTTTGGTCTAAAGCGCTGCTTAGCAGAGGTCATACAGCTAGCATACCTTGCGAGAGAGTGGTACTTCGATGGGCACAGGGATAACCTCTGCCAGCAGACAGCCATAGAAGGCCACCCAGAACATACCAGGGTCACTATTGGGGTAGACTAGTGCCACCTGCACAGAGAGTATATATTCTGTTTCAAATAATGAATATTATACAAGTACATCTCTGTAAAAGCTGATTATGTTGTTAGAACAAAAAACAATAATAAAATACAGAATTTTTTTTATTATCATATACTGTGTTATTACTCCATTATTAGTTGCATGAACTTTCCCTTGTGGTTGAAACCAGTGTAACAAAACAACTACCGTATTTTCCTGCGTATAAGACGACTTACACCGGGAAGGTGTAAGTGAAGGGCGGAGCAAGCTGCAGGCGTCCGGGACACCCGGGGTATGGAAGAAAGAGAAACGGTTGAGTATATCCCAAACTCTGTATTTTAACTGGAAAAGCTGGGGGTCGGCTTATACGCCGGAAAATACGGTACTATTCTTTACCGCTCCAATGACAGATGGCATTGTTCTCTACCCCCTCTAGAAGTTTGTGCTTCTGGGGCCTCTATGTTGTGATGTGTGTGTGTGTGTGTTCTCTCACCCTGTCTCCAGGCTTAAGGATCTGCTCGTTCTTGGTTCCTAACTTGTTGAGCAGAGTGTAAGCCAGCTTCACACTGCGGCTCCACAGCTTCCCTAATGGAGCGGAGAGGGGGAGGATGCATGATGGGTAAAAGGTCGTAGAAGGACAACATAAAAAAGGTATGGTAAATCATTTTTAAGAACGCTTGCTAACTTAGAACTCAAATCAAAACAAATACACATCTCCGTCAATGCCAAAGGGTGCTCCCTTAGAAGTTCCGCACCACACATTATGAAGGCTATTTTGTTTATGTTTCTATTTTTAGAGCCAGGGCTCTGTAAATAAGTACCAGATTCTTTTTTTATACCTTACTTAATTCTAAACAATTTCATACATACGTATTTTATAAAACTTCTAGAATATTCCCTTAGCGCAAATACATTTATATCATTATAATATTTAACTACACAATGGTATATAGTTAGACAACAATGAAACCAAGCATGTTGTGGGTCTCACCATAGGTCAGTGTGTAGAGGGGTTTGCCTGTGATGTCTAAGGCAGTGAGGGCCGGGCTCTTGCCCTGTGTGGACCCCCAGCGAGCCAAAGCTGCCTGCAAGGCTGGGGGCCAGTTACTGACCACCCCTAAGGGTTCCCCCTTTACTGGCATGATCTGTCTACCCTCTGGTTTGGGGGTGTTGGGGTCCGGCTGGGGAACTGTGAGTGAGAGGAATATACATGTTTTAGTTTAGACATAGGCAGAATGAACCTGGTGTAACCAGAGCCAATATTCACTTGGAGGGAGCCAGGTTAGGCAGGATATGTGGACTCCAAGCAGAAACGTCCTGTAAGCATCTTGAGCAATACTCCTACCGCCATTTTACTGTACACACGCACCAACAGTAAGGTGCCAAATCACCTACTAATTGCACATACTTGTGCTCAAAACAACCGTGTTATTTCTATTGTTAATGCCACTCACCTTCAACTATCTCCTCAGAGTCGTCGGTGAAGAATTCGCTAAGAGGAGGCCTCTTGGGCCTCTTCAAAGTGTTGAGGAGCTGCTGGATCTTGGTGGAGACCCTGCTGTTCACTGGTACCCCTATGAGGAGGGTCCATGGGAAAGAAGGGTGTGTAGGGCGGTGGGGAAGGAACATTTAGTCACACACATCCTATCCCTCGGTTACAAGCTGGCTAGTTAAGACGGGGGAAGGCGGGGGTGCTCAAGTCGAGACACAACATTGCCTGTGCTGTACAGTAGCTCCTGAGTCTGCTGCGGTTCATTCCGGAAGTAAATTTGACCCGCTTGGGGTTTAGTGGAAAGGAATGCACAGTAGTCCTGCTAAAGAACAAACAGCAGCAGACCTAGGCACCCTCGATATCAGGAAGAGACACAGTGAGAAGTGGGAAAGGATCTGCCCCCAGGACAATGCGGCAGGATTCATTATCTGTGTAGATATTTCTCTGCTTCCATGTTTTACATGCTTATTACAAACAGAGGGGAGACTAAGGGGCAGACAGCACAAATGGAAAGGCTACAGACAGTGTGAATAAAAGGATTTCTCTTACGCCGCATTTTAACTCTTCCTAACAGCCAGTCAAACAAACAAGATCAGAAGGAACAAAGAAGTCTGGTTAATGACAGACAGACAGCGCGTCGCTGGCTAAGAATGACATAATTTATGATGGCATCTCTCTCTCTCTTACTTTCTCTTTCATTTTCTCACACACGTGCACACACACGTGCACACACACGTGCACACACAGAGATAGAGAAACAAGAGTTGGGCAATTACCGTCTGCGGTCTCCATCATGCTAGACCGGCTCTGTCCCCGACTCATACCCCTGACGACGACGTTGGAGGGTAGGTCTACCCTAGGGCCCCGAGTGGGCGGGGCCACTGCCGTCACGTCAGGTGGGGGGCCACTTCTCTCTGAAGGGCGAAGGTGATGGGGTCAAAGGGCACAGTCTTAGTAAAGTCACTGCAATGTTTCTAACACGCGCTCCACTGGAACGCACACTAACAAACACATTAGTGTAGACAGTAGATAGTGTACTATCTTCCTAACAGACAATACCATCTTCCTAGCCCAGCAGTCCATTAAGAACACTGGTTACATTAGATCCTGTATGTGTTGTAGTAGGGCCTATATAAACAGGACTGAATTGAACCAAGGACCTGTGAAGCATCTCACCAATGCGAGTGTGCGCCAGCATGTCTGTAACAACTGCTGTCGGTGGCTGGTACTGGGGCTGGTACTGGGGATGGTACTGGGGCTGGTACTGGGGCTGCAGTGGAGGCTGTGGCTGAGGCTGTGCTTGAGGCTGAGGCTGAGACTTGCCCTCCCCATGGGACAAGGTGGAGGAGGCCGAGGAGGATGTGGAGGAGCCCTGGACTGATCGGTTGATCCAGTAGTCGGGGCTCTGTAGGTTAGGATTGGCCAGAGGAAGGGGGGCCCCTGTGGACTGCCTGCGGAGAGCGCTCTCCTCTTCAGACCCTGACGAGGAGTCTGAAAAGAGAGCGGTCACAAGGAGAACAGAACTGAGTAGAACCAGTAGAACATGGAAGGTTTAACTGGTTCTCAGGCGTCAGAGTTTGGCGCTGCAGGGTTGAGGTTTAGAGTCAGCGCCACAGTACATTTGCAAAGCTCTCTCCATGTGGAGAGGCGATATCTGCTACCTGGTGGGGTGCGGGTCTCCACGGGAGATGGGACATAGGTGGAGCGCCGTTTGGTGGGCATGGGCAACGCCATCTTCTCCTCCTTGTGTTTAGCCAGGGCGGCCTGTACAGCCTCCGTGTGGATATCTGGGAGGGAAGGAGGTGAATAGACATTGAGCTAATAATGTAATAAAGCCTTTATTAACCAGGAAAGATAGATTAGATATAGGTTTAAAAAAGAGCACCCTGGCCCCAATAGGCAGCAGAAAATCAAACCCTTTTGTTTTCTTTTTTCTATATAGCAGTTTAACCTGTAACACTTAGCCATGTTGTGTTCATTGTATATTTTAGATGCAAATAAGTCCCAGAGATTTTAGCTTAGACCATTAACAGAGATGATGGTAATAAAACTTTAAAAGATTTTAAACATTAAACTTTTAAACTTTTCTTCAAATAATATTATGAAAACTGTTTTGTGTCACATATTGAATAGCCCAAATACACAAAACTAACTAAGAAAAACATCACCACATTTAAATTAGCCAAAGAATCAATTACATTTTAAGTTTAAGCCAAACCAAAGCAAGTTGGTCGCCTACTGAAAAAGGAAACAGAGGATGAAGCTATTTATTATGCAGCAATCCCACACACATAAAACACATCAAACATAACCATGTACCCAGTTTACAATGTCAGTTTACCAAAGATGCGCAACAGTTCAGGTCCTGTCTATTCAAACATCAACAATATTACATAAATGATCCGGCACCGTCTGTTACCGGGCAGAAGTAGAAACAGCAGCCAGGAAGGTCATTACATAATGAAAGACCTACTTAACAGACTGCTCACAGCTAAGACATCCCATTGCTCATAATGCACTGCTATAGTCTACACCCTCACACTATCAATGTCTTGGCATTGCTATAATATGTCACCATAATGGTTTTATGTATAGGTCGATAGGTCATCACAAGAGATGTGATTGGTGTAGGTCTAGGATGTAGTTTACTTACAGTAGCATACGACTAATGTAGTACACAAAAAATACAGTAACTTAAAAGGTACATACTGTATAGCGCTAGATGTGATTTACCTCATTACACATAGACTTGATATATGTTTTGAGATCATGTTTAAAAGATGTAATTAAGTATGCAGTTTCAATATATGGAATTCCATTGAATTCAATATAAATAAACAAGTTTAAAAAACAAGTATATGAAAAATACACATTGCTATGAAATATATACAACAGGCAATATATAAGTAATTATTTTAATTAAAAGTTTCAGTTTTTCAAATGTCTACTTTATCAGCTGTCTTGTATTTCATAATTACACATGTATTAATTACAGGGGGATTTTATTTAATATTATACATAGGTGTATGTGACATTTCTTCAACTTTACAGGAGGGCCAACATAAAATTTTACATTACAAATCATCCATTTCCTCTAAATGCATGGGCCCATCTGATGACAATATGAACAAACCATTACATACAGTTTAAAATCAATAACAATCTATTGCGATATCATAATAAAAATCCCTACCACATGCTTTCCAAATATACATTTCTCAATGCCAAAATGGCATAAGTGCAGTTACACACTTTTGGCACTAACTGGCTTAGTATGTTGGTTTTTAATGAATGACTCCAAATTTATTAAGAAATGTGACATTTTGGCAACTTAGAAAGAGCTCATCAAGAGCTTTCATTTGATACTGATCTGTTTCACCCAATATGTCACTTAGACCATCTGGTTCTCAACCCCTCCTTATGTTCTTTGCTCACACCAGCTTGAACAAGAGAGACTCAAGAACCAAAATATTCATAATACTGAACATAGATAAAAAATATCCGAATCGCTCATAAGATCCAGACATCCCATTTGGGGTGCACAATATATTGACTCAGTGTCGTTATCGCAATATCACGTTGCGTAACAACAGATATAATGCAATTTGCAACATTTGTGACCAAAATAATGCGTCCTCTGTAGCTTGACTGATCTGCATGACCGAGCGCCAGAGGATTCAAAGTGTTCCTGGTGTATCCTACTGTAGACTGTCCCGCAAAGAGCCAATCAGAGGCAGAGTATCGCATATCGTTTCTGTTTCTCCCTGTTGTCTACTTCCTTGATTCTGTCTGGTTAAGAAAGTTTAGGCCATGTAAAACTGTTGGAGGAGGGGTCCGTTTGCAAAAGTTCAAGAAACTGAACTGGAAGTGTAGATCCGTGACTTTTTGACACCGATACTTGTTTTTTCCTCTATAAAATCAGGTCTACGGTGTCGTGAGGGGTGTTTTCGGAAATCTACTGGAAGAGGAGGTGAGTACCGTACGGGGTAACTACACCAGACAGGCTAGGCTACTACGATGTATAGAAGGGCGTCTGTAATATCATATAGGCCTACCCCTTTTTTGACGAACATTTGTATATGGCATCCTGTAGTTTTAGATATTACTTTTAATTATAGTAGTCCATTAGAGACTACCATTGGTAGATTACCAACAGCCTATAATGTTAAAATTCTATTTAAATTGCAATGAGTGCATGTCAATTTCATTTCCGATTCCCTCCGCTCATATATATCATCATCAATGTTGTTTCCACGGGGACTAGCGTACTGTAGCCTACGTCGTCGGCGGCGCTAAAAGAAGACGCATGCAACGTAAAGCTAATAGAATTCGAGTACTACCAGCATTCGTCATCTTATTTTAGATAACACCAACACGGCAACTTTCTGCAGACCGCCAAACAAGTACTGCTGTGGGGCTCAAATTTGTGAGAATGGACAAAATGAGGGAGAGCTTTGAGGAAAGTGATTGAGCATAACTGTTTACGTTTTACTAGATGAAAATACAGCAGTTGCAGTAGCTTAAAATGAGTGTACTGTTTTTTATTGTTTTTATTACATCGATGTTTATATCAGTTATCTGATATGCCTACTTGATGTATTCGTAAATGTAGACTACTAGTTCGGTTTGGATTGTAATATGATACTCTTGTCATAGTCACATCTCGCGGTCCGCTATTTCATATTTCTCTGTACCTGCAGGGGAAAAAAATCCGGAATTTACTCAGCCCAGACTGAGATAAAGTGATACAGACTGAACTTTAGTTGAGTTTCTAATGTGTGGGTGGAGCTTCTGAGTGAACGCATATGGCCTGCTAAGGACTTTGCTATGGCATTAAAGGGAGAGAGATGCTTATTTTGATTGAGTCCAAAAATCAACAGAGCTTTTCTCTCCGACATATTGGAAGCAGATTCATGTGTATTATAAATAAATACATGTAATGTAATGCCACATTAGCTGAAACTAATAATACAAATGTGTTCTAGGAATGGCGTTCTCCAACATTTTCCTGACTGAAGAGCAGCTACAGTGTTGTATCTGTCTTGATGTGTTCAAAGACCCAGTGTCCACACCATGTGGTCACAACTTCTGCAAAGCCTGCATCACACAGCACTGGAACAGTAACAATCAGTGGAAATGCCCCCTGTGTAAAGAGCATTACAGGACAAAGCCTGAGCTAAAGGTAAACACTTTCATAGCTGAGTTGGTTTCAAAGTACACGTCGTTGATTAAAAAGAAAGAACAGCACCTTTCTATGCCAGGGGACGTTTCCTGTGACGTCTGTACCCGCGCAAAATTCCGGGCTGTGAAGTCGTGCCTGGTGTGTGTGACTTCTTTCTGTGTATTTCACCTGGAGCCACATCAACGAGTCCAGCATCTGAAGAGGCACCAGCTGATCGACCCTGTGGATAACCTTGTAGACCGCATGTGTAAGACGCACGACAAGCCTCTGGATATGTTCTGCAAGGATGACGACGTTTGTGTATGTTGGTACTGCAGTAGGTTAGACCACAATGGCCATGCCCTCGTTCCTCTGAAGAAGGAATATGAAGAAAAGAAGGGTCTACTGGAAATTACAGACGCTCAAGTCCACAACATGATCCATGAAAGGCGACTAAAGATTCAGGAGAGCCAAACCTCAATTGAACACAGTAGACAGGATGCTGACAGTGAGATAGCGGAAGGTGTGAAGGCCCTTAAAATTGTCGTCGACTACATCGATACGCTGCAGACTGAGCTCGTCGGCACCATTCAACATAAACTAGACGCAACAGAGCAACAAGTTGAAGGCGCCATTATTGAATTAAAACAGGAAATCGCACAGCTAAGCAAGAGGAGCTCGGAGCTAGAGCATGTGATACACACCAAAGACCCCGTGCATCTTCTCCAGAACTTCTCATCTCTGAACACTCTTCCTCACACCAAGGACTGGTCGACGATGAAGGTCAATCTTCGGCCATCATTCGCAGGGGCAGGTCGTAGATCACTTGGCCAGCTGGAGAAGTTAATGAAAGTGGAAATTACGAAGCTGTGGGACACTGCGAAACTGAAGCGGTTCCAGCAGGACGCAGTGGATGTGATACTGGACCCTGAAACGGCAAACTTCAAACTGATCCTGTCTGAGGACGGAAAACAAGTGTATGATTCGGGTGTAATACAGAGAGTACAAGACAATCCCAATAGATTTTCCACATATTCTTGCGTCCTTGCAAAGCAGAGCTTTTCTTCAGGCAGGTTTTACTATGAGGTCGACGTTAAGGGGAGTTACTGGATTATAGGAGTGGTTAGAAAGTCCATTGATAGGAAGGGAGTGATCGTGTTCAACCCGAGTAATGGCTTCTGGACATTAAGCCTGGTGAATGGTGACGAGTATAAAGCTCTTGCTGACCCTCTGGTCCGTTTGTCTGGCAAAATGGATCTTAAGAAAGTTGGAGTTTTTGTGGATTATGAGGAGGGTCTGGTTTCCTTTTATGATGTTCAGCAGAAAGTTCATCTTTATTCCTACACCGACTCTATCTTCACTGAACCGCTGTATCCATTCGTCCACCCTGATTACAATGATTTTGGTAAAAATGCCGCCCCATTGATCATCACTGCTGTCAATACAGATTAAGAAATGAAAGCATACCTACTATTCATGTAATGTATGCCTTTTGTTTTAGTACTGATTTAGGCCAAATTATTAAAACTGTATCAAATAATATATAACAGTAATATTTTACCTAATATATTATTTTGTTTACACTAAATGTGATTAAAGTTGGTGGTGATTTTTGAAATCTATTTACAATGTGCCAATTTGTTTCTTGTTTGATATTATAATGCAAGTGTTTTTTTTTTTACTGTACTGTATTTATTTATACTTTTTTACTATCCTAAACCTAAATAAAACAAGTGAAACCAAACTGGATATAATCTGCATATTGCTCTATTAAAACACATTATTCCTATCATAATTAGTTTGTAATGCAAGAGTTGAGAGCAGATGACCATAATGTCACATCAGAAAACTCAGATGGATTATCTGTGCAAAGTGGAGATTAATAGGAATAGGCCATATGGACAAAAATCTTGCCATATTTTCCCAAATTTATATTATGCACATTTAATTGGAGAAACGTCAGGAAGTCTGGCCATCAGGAAATCTTGTCATCTTATACTTTGTAACATGTTTTTTTATCCATGAAAATAAAAAAGTTCTTAAGTAAACAATTGAAATCAGAATCACCCTAAAACCTTTGATTTTCTCATTTACAAATAACGTGGCTGCCTAATGCAGGGCATTCACCATTTTTTGCAGAGATGGAGAAAAAGCGTTATGACGACGACACAAAAATAGTAGATGTAGATGTGGGCAGTATGACTTGTAGATTCTACAAAGACAGTAAACTACAAAAATAGTCTAGGCTGTCCCAAATGATTCCAAACTAAATTGACATTTGCTCATAACTGAGGTTGGAGCATTATGAATAGAAATGACTCATGGTTAAGGTGAGAATGGGAGAGGCCATATGGAAAACACGTTCATAGCATAGGCTTCCAGTTATTTGTGTGTTTGACTATTCTCTGCTTTATCCTGCTTAAATTCCTCCTGTTCAGTATTCTCATCTCCTCCCAGTCTCACACATGAATTAGCTGGAACACCAGCAGAGGGCTCCACATTGAATGCTTCCAATGGGCTAGGCTGACTCCATTCCTCTCCACAAACACTGGAGGAGCTATGGCTTAGCCAACATCTACAATCGCTTTTCACATCACACACACACACACACTTAGACACAAGATGTTCTTTAATTGGTCCCTCGGAAACAGCTCAATGTCAAAATACACTGGTACATAAGACCCATACAACTATAAGATTAAACCTGTGTGATGCAAAAGCGTAACGGGAAATAAGCAGAATCTACATTCTCTGGGGTGATCTACTGTACGTATTTAAGACATTTAATGTGACGTCAGCAATGCTGGAGAGAAAGACTTGCTTTTTAAACTCAACATACTAAACAAACGCACATCTCACTTCAATGCTGTTAAAGGCTCCGCCCCCCCTAACTGGACACACTTTTGCCCAGGGATAATGGTGTGTACGGTCTGCACCACTTTGTTTCTGTTCCCATTCAGAGTTAGGGCTGTGTAGGAACACCTGGTTTGTTTCAGCGCATGGCGCCGAACGGACGGCTAGCTATATTTGAGCTTTTAGTGTACACAAGGGCATACGTATATCAGAAGATAGACAATCACCTGATCTGTAGCGGTCATCCCTGGTTCCACCACTGCGACGCTGTCGCCGGGAGCGACGGTCACGGTAGCGGGAGGAGTTTGAAGGTGGCGCGTGGCTGGAGGAGGAACTGGGACCGGGAACCTGAGCCTGAACATCGTTTTGTAGAGGGGGCTCCGCTGTCACACACCAGGACAAACACAGGTATAAATAACCAACAACTCACCCATCAAACATTGAGTGGTTCCAAAGTCAACCGTCAATGTCAGCTAATATGTGATCAAGTTCATTATTTGGGCTAATGTTGTTTCTTGTGATGTCAAATACTGCATATGGAATATACAGGCAGGATTATGCAATACGGATATTAATCTTGCTGTTATTGTGACGTAAAATACTTTATAATATTCACTTTACTATATATTATTTGTATATTATACAGGCAGATATCTATAAAAAACTAAATCAATTAATACATTATCACTAAATCAATCAGTATTTAATACAATATTGTTATTATTATTATTATCATCAATATTCATTCATAATGATATTATGTTAGGGCACCTACAATGCATTACAATCTAGCTTAGCCACATTGGTGTATAGTACAATGGAAATCAACACAGTATTATTGTATTAGTATATGTGGTGTACCTGGAATATGAATAATGTATGGGGCCAGTAGTTTAGTCCGTTTCTTCTCATAGCCCTTCTGTGTTATGTCACCTGTGAGAAAGATTACAGCCCAAGTCAACTACATGCATAATATAACTACACATTGTATAATACAAGGAAAATGTAGTATACAGTGTGTAACAAATGAATACAAAATATGCTGTTGTAACGCACTGAATATATTTGTGGTCGTACAGCATGAGAAAAAATGTTATTAACACAGTCATGAATAATAATACATAATCTTAGCATTGTTACTTTATAATGCACGACAGACCGACATACAGTGCATCATCTTCAATAATAAATGACATGTAGCTAAATATATCTAAGGCTTAAATCTTACACGTGCATTGTAAATGACGGGGGATGGACTGACTGAGATGTGGCTAGAACAAGCAACCATGGCTCAAGGAACTAGGCAAACTTTCTGTGGTGTCTCGCCCCCTGTCCACATAGATGGAGAGAGAGAGAGGCGGGTCAGAGATGCAGAACTAGCTGTGTGCTGTGTGGACACAGATGAGGGCAAAGGAAAGAAACAGTGTAATGGCAGTAAAACAGTAATGACAGGAGGCTGGGGAAAGTAGGATACGTCACAGGAAGAGGGAGAAATGGGAAAGTTGACTAACAGTACAGTACCTTGCACAACCCCCCCCCCCCCGATACACCCGCATCACCTTATCGGCCCCCTCACTCATTTCCTCAAGTGCTTCGTGCTTCAGAATCTGCCAACCTCCTCTGTAAGAAACCGTCAGATTCTAAGGCATTCGGAACACGGAGAGACACCCGCTGAACCATGGGGTCATCATACGACTTGTGGATGAAATCAAGAAGGGCTCAAATTACGCATGACATGGCCCACAGCCGAGCAACGTGAAGCCGACCAACCTGAATTGTCCTCCATACTCAACAAAACATTATACTTTTTAGACCCAGTGTTGCTGCAGGCCACAGTATACTAAGGGCATACAACTACAGTACAACACATACTGTGTTGTCACAAAGATACTTAGTCGGGGGGAAAGGAAGGAACACACTCCAGTGCCTTATCCACTCAGTGACGGGCAGGCTCTTTTTTCCTTGAGGAAAGGCAAATATATCCATAAGTAATGCATGAACTATACTCATTCTATCACATTACTTATTTTTAGCTCGTGTGAACAGGCAGTTTCGCTGCAGTAAGCCAGAAAGAGGGGCTGATTGGGGGAGATGAGACACGTGGCATTAGATGAATCTCAAAGTATATCTCTATCTGGGTGAATATTTCTAATCTGTTCTTTTTATACCGGTATCAGCAGGGCTATCCTACTAGTTTTGAATCAGTTATTACCTCTCCCTGGCACTCCCCACCTAGCTTGGCTCCACCCGACTATAATTGCTCTCAGATAAATCTTTTCTGCTGAGAGTATAGTCTGGAAACCCTGTTCGCATTAGCGTTTTCACAGCCACCCCTGCTGGCAGACCAATCAGGGTGGGTTGGTGAGATGATGTTGATGTCAAGCATGTTTCGAAATGGTGGTAGAACTTGCCCTACGTTCAGGATGGAGGAACGTTTGCTACAAGCTCAATGAACGTGAACAACAGTGGACTTAACAGCAGGTTACAAAACAGGGACGAGTTGGGCTGTCCATGTAGGCTGTGGGTTGAACAACGCTCACATGGCTAACAACAACAAAGCCATCGTTTGTGTTTTACTGCTTTAGATTGTTTCAACAGATGCACAAGATGATGGTAGAACCAAAGTGGCTCTAAAACCACTTCTGTCGGTGCATAGCTCACTTTACAATTGAAGGATATGTCCGTAACGACGACGTCGACATTAGGGATGAATATCCTCACATAAGTATGAATATTCTTTAAAAAATCTGTCTAGCTCTCTTGTACAGTGCAATTGTATTGATTTACTAATTGATTAATTAGCCTGCATCTTTCTAATTAATCACCACCATGGATGAAGGCTCGGCTTGCCCATTGTGTCCCCCCCAAAAAAAAAAAATCTGATTTGTTGAAATACTGGTTTCAAAACAAGAAGAATCACACAAAAAACATAGTACATGTGTCATAATAAAAATGATTGGTTTCTTAACAAATGTTAAGATAAAGTGATTATATATATATTTTATGCCATTTTAAGAGTTTAATAATATAAGAAATAATTGCAATAATATCATCTATCGCAATTATTTTGGTCAGGATAATCATAATACAAATTTTTCATATCGTCTAGTAGTCAACATATTAGATTTCAGAATTTCATATCAGAATGAGACGGCATACAATTAAGGTGGAAATATGTAATAAAGTGACATTTTGTAATAGTATTAAATAGATAGAGGATTTCTATTCACAAATACTTATAAAACACCCAGGTAAATATGCGGCTATGTTTTCTACACAACACGGCCATTAAACAGCAAACAGCTTTGAAAGTAGTAAGAACATTTTGAATATTTGAGGAAACAGGTCAAACGTTCAGAACGTTCAGTCCACAGAACTAAATGAAGTGATCAAAACAGTTGTAGCAATGCTGATTGGTTAAATGCTGTCCAATAGTTTCAAAATTAACCAGAGGTCTACGCCCAGTAGAAAGAAACAACAAGCGTGACAAGACCATATTCACAAAGTGATTATTTGGTCTGGTTACACCAAGCTACGTTCCACCAGAGTAGCACAGGTTAAAATGTATAAATTCCATCTGTTATCTAAAAAGTGACAGTAGCTTAACAGCTAAAAATGCTGCTGTTGATGTTAAATGTTCACAGCTTCAGGTAATATGCCTGCAACTGTTGCACCTATACAGCAGAATAAGAACTGCAAATGAAAGGCTATCATGACTCAAGAATGAGGTGAATCATAATTGTATTACATCAATTAAAATAGTAGCAAAACAGACATGATTTATTATTCATCTAGAAATGTTCCAGATTGTTTTATGATGCAATCTTCACAAGAGCACTGTCAATGGTCAACACCACTGCCTACAAAAGGCAGATATTTGTGGTAGTAGCAAATATTCAAACTAGAACTTTGAAGGCCGATCGTGGGATGACTTTCAATAGATTGCAGTCATGGAGCTGCTCTGCTACTTAGAAAAGAGTGTGACCCTATCGAGATGGGTGCAAGCCATTCAACACTGAGGTGCCCAGAGTGTTGAGGAACTCCCAGTTTATAACCAAAACAAACGAAAATGTTTAAATGATTCTAGATTGAGGATCGAGACCAACCTCAGTGATTGGTGTTGGTTAGGGACTGCTGCTGCCAACCGTATTGTCTCACGTAGATGTTTGCTTTTTTGAGCTCTCTCTCTCTCTCTCTCTCTCTCTCTCTCATATATTAGCATGCCATTATATGAATTGCAGTGAGACTGCTCTCTTTACTCGCCCGCTGGGTGCTGTGTGAATAGCAATTAGCTCTCCTTCCTCTCCTACACCACATCTGACTCAGGGAAACACTAATACACATGTAATAATCACCTGCTCACAGATAATGATACATGGCACAGGCTAATGTAATGGGGGGATGTTTCTATGAAAGGGAATTATGAGCCTTCTCGCAAGCAATTATTAACTATGTTATAATCAAGGTTTGACAAGAAGATAAGGAGCTCTGGATTACAGCCTAGGATCTCTGTTCCTAATCAGTAGTTCCTATATATAGTCCTATATTACAGCAACTATGTTGAATTTAAAGTGGAACATCCGGTACAAAACATATTGACACACGCCTACGTATCTCCCACTGCTCTCCCAAATGTGAGGAACATTTGCCAAGCCTACCTACCTTACAGCAGCCAGCTCATTTCTATCATGTGTAACATGAGCCATTTTGAAAGCTCCCAGAGGGCTTTCCCTCATGAGCAGCCAACTGGTCCATCCAGCTAAAATATAACCCTTCCTTATACCAACCAATTATTCTGCTTTCATTCTTTATTGTGTACGGCAAACGCTATTCTCTACTCTCCTTTCACACACGTCCCGTCTGGGAGGGTAATGTCATGATGTCATCACTGTTTTATCTTGTGTGTTCCGACCAGGTTTCCTATGTTTGAGTAGAAACGCTGCAGCACCGCTGAATATTGTTCTGCCATTTATTGCGTTGTATTGTTGTTGTAGTTAGATACTCTGAGGACTGCACAAATACCCCCAACAATAGTTTAACTCAGATTGTTGTTGGTTAGAGTATTAACCTTTACACCAGAACCTATACTGTGTAAGATAACATCCATATTTTCAGTTCTCACAGGAAGCAGGGCTTTCTGGTTTTGCGGATGCAATTAGATTGAACCGAATGTCATGTCGATGTCAGCAGTATACTAGAAGGTACAGGCAAGACATGTTTTGTGCAGGAAAAGGCACTATAGCTGTTAAAGATAGTCCAACCGCCCGAGATGAGGAGCCGCTTAAACAATCTTGCCGTCAGTTGGAGTCCATCTCCAAGCTGTGCTCTGATGTCAGTGCTGAGTAAGCATGCGTGGGCATCGTGAAAATGCAGACCTAATTTAAGCACATTGAGCATATAAAACAGTCAAGGGCGTAGGATATAGGGGGGACGGGGGGGCGGGTACGGGATGCGTGG
>JAODOY010040722.1:2500-12500 GCA_025399855.1 Forbesichthys papilliferus
TGTTTCAATGCTATTAATAGCATATAGGCTATGATGGCGTGTATTTGAAATTGTTAGATTTGCCATCTACATCCGCCATATGCTAGACTACCTTCTTGAGACCCAGCTACCGGTAAACTATTTATGGATTTATATATTATCTAGCATATGTCTAGCATAAAAATAGATAGCCTTATACTGTATCAGTGTATTGTTTGGTTAATAACAAACATTACTTGGAATAAACACTCATTATTTCAATTTATAACACACAGACAATGTCATCCTTATATTTTCTTTAAGGACACAAATAATACGTTTATTCTATAAAAACAACAAAACTATAAGGGGGACAGATAAGTTGATGGACCGTCTCCTGCACAAGACCGGAAACTAAAAGTTGATATCAAAATTCACCAATGTTGATATCAAATTTCTGAACATTTTAATCAAAATTCAAAAGCTTCATATCAAATTTCACGAAAGTTGATATCAAATTTAAACGAATGTTAACATTAAGAAAAATAATTAAATATCAAAACGGCCTGCCATAGGTTAGCGTTCACACAGGACGTGTCAAGCGAACCAAACATTGTAAACAAATGTCACCTTGTCGAATGGGTCACTATTGGACAGAAAATCAGAGGTACAGTAAACTGACATTTCCCTTGTTGTGTACAGTAACAATGGATAAACAACAACTTACTGTAGTCTGCTCTTGTTTCAGAGCATATCATGAAACTTGACACATTTTTGCCAAAGTGTTTTTTTTTACTATTACATGGCATTGATCAGCTGAGCGCTCTAAAGGGTAACTGCAAACTTGAAAAGCGCAACTTTGAAAAGTAAAAATACTTATAGTCAAGGAGCTGAGTGATGGGAGAGGAGGGGCTGAGAAGGGGACCCCCATTAACATCAATTGATATCGATGACTGACTAGTGGACTAAGTGTACCAGACAAATCCTAAGGCATTTTTTATGGATATTGCGTGTAGAGAAATTTTCAGACCATAAAACCCAGATTTTTATAAACGTGAATTTGTCAATATTAACACCAGTATTTTTGTGTCTCATCACAGTGCACTTATTATTTAGTTTACAGCTCAAAAAACACAATTTACAGTAGGTGCAGTTACATTTGAACCCATCTCCAACATTTGTGTGACTAGAAGAAGTTGCTTTATACCGTGCTTTCTTCTCTTTGCCACCTGTCTGACCACACTACAAACTTCAATGCAGTGTTCTGGTTGTATTCCTATAGTTCAGATGGCATTCACAGCTAGAGCAAAAGTTCAATTGCAAGCAACACAAGACCCCTGATTATAGGCAGAGCGGGCAGTTTGTTTGTTTGTTTGGTCAGCACAGAGTTCACATGACCTTTCACAATGTCCTAAACTAATGGTATTAGGGCTTCAGTGTTTGATTAAAACAGACCAAACGTCTCAGATATGAAAGCTCCAGTACTGTACTATGCATATCTGACCAGGAAACTGCCTTCCTCATAGAAAATAACTTGAGGTAAATCCTCACAAGTTATCTGTGTGATTTTAGAGGACAGATCTTCCAGATGACTAGGTATTTATATATTCCTGCCTACTCTCTTTCCTTTAATTCCATTTTTCTCTGCTCTCTCTCTCCTCTCTCTCTCTCTCTCTCTTTCTCTCTCTCTCTCTCTCTCTCTCTCTCTCTCTCTCTCTCTCTCTCTCTCTCTCTCTCTCTCTCTCTCTCTCTCTCTCAAACAGACAACAGACACACACACCTCTAGGACAGGAAGGGATCAGGAAGTGCCTTTAGGCTTTGGCCAACCAGAGTCCAGCGCTCAGAAGGAAAAGCCCCTCTAGTCCTGCCCACCACACACACACACACACACACACAGACACAAGCTCTGCCATAGATTTCGGCAAATGTGTACATATGCACACACAACCTCTGCTATACCTCGGGTTGCCATGGTGCCCAGAGACAAAGACCAGTGCAGAGAGGACACATGCGCACGTGCACGTGCACACACACACACACACACACACACACACACACACACACACACACATGTGAATGCTTGTGCCCACACATACATACAGTAGGTATACAGAAACAGAAAAACACTCTCTCACACACACACACACACACACACACTCTCTCTCTCATACACACACACACACACACACACACACAGGGGAGCAGGATAAAAATACTGTGCTGACAAGTCAATTAATCAGATGTGAAGGTGCTGAGCAGAACAATCCTGCACAAAGCTGGAGTTCAACAACTGTACTCTGTGTGTGTGTGTGTGTGTGTGTGTGTGTGTGTGTGTGTGTGTGTGTGTGTGTGTGTGATCAGAGCAGTTCATTACAGTACTGTATTATACAACACATTGTTTATCCTTAAAATATATTTATCCACATCATTGATCTTTGGGGTTTCAGACAAGATCTCAAAGATCTTCATGGATCACAAATCATATATTGAAAATATTCAAAATTTAGTGTACAGACAAAGAAGGAATAAAATCAGTGGAAGAAACAAACAAAACACTGCAAACTGTAAGCAAGTAAACAAAAAATGCAATGTGTTCCCCTGAAATATTATTGTTATTATTGTCTAATCAGAATTCATTTTGAGTCTAAAATGCAGTGTCCAAATGTAAAAGGATTGGTCTCAGTGGTTTGTGGCAGTTTAGAAAGCCTGATAAAGCCATCGCAGCTGTGCTGTTAGAACAATTTACTCACTTGTCACTTGTTTACAACATTATTCCATTCATAATAATTTATTGCCACTGAAAATGTGGAGTGGTGATATTATTGTATTATCTGCTATATACAGTATAACATATACCGTCATGAATCTTTTGTACAGTATATCTGTGCTATATTTAATGTGAATGGATGTTTGAAGACGCCTATATGGGTAAACAGATGCTATTACTGTCTATGTCGGTAATACAGTATCTAATGTCATCGCTGCTTTGGCTGTGTGACTGACAGGTCCTCAAATGTGCTGAGTTGTCAACCGCTGTTGGATACTGTGATCCACCCACCCATCCCATAGAGGAACTGCTGTCAGGTCAATGATTCACCGGCTGGTATCCACAAATGCACGTGCACACAAACACAAACACACACACACACACACACGCACACACACGGACATGAAAATGTGCATATGATTTTTTTTGCAAGTGTAATGTGCATTGTCAATTACGCCACCTTTCTAATGTTCTTTGTAAGATATAGCCTTATATTTACTGGCAGTGATACAACAAACTGGAGGACTTTCGGGATCCTGTTTAGCCAACCCTGCTGCCATGCTGTGTGCATGTGTGTGTTTTTGTGTGTGCGTGCATCCACACACACACACACACACACACACACACACACACACACACACACAGCTTAGTGTTGACAGACTGCAGTACTTCTGTCTTTTTCATTCACTACAGTTACTGTACCTCCCTGGAGACACACAAGCCTTACGCAAACACACATGCTGTTTTAATAAATAAGGGGGTGATTATAATTTTCACCGGGTTTAAATAGTATTGCTTAAACCATTATTTATACAGCAGGGAAATAGCATTTTCTCCCAAAAGTCAGTTACCCCTAACACCAGAGACTGAGCATAATTTTACTAGTTGATGGCATTAATCTTATTTTCAGTGAGGCCTAAATTATAATATTTTCACTCCCAACGAGTATATTTACTAAATGTGTGTCTTCACTTGACAAAGTGCTGTTATGTTATGCTAATGAGCCCATGGCAAAGGCGGAAGAAATCTAGCCTGTTTGTTGGAATTGCAGTAAAAATAGTTTTACTGAAATGCTAACAAATACTGTAAATACCCAGTCCTATATTTACGATTCTTTAAAGTCCTAGTGTTCGCATATAAAGGTGTATTGACATACCTGTAGGTCCTGGCCGAGACACATTCATACTCTTTTGTATTCCAACCTACTGGAAAAAGCTAAATACCCAGTCTAATATCCTAATGTTAGCATACAATGCTACAGTAACTGCCAAACCTGTAGGCTGTGATGCAGACACCGTCATACTGTGTTGTGTTTTAACCTGCTGCAAGAAGCTATATACCCCGTCTTATATTTAGGATTCTTTAAAATCCTAATGTTAGCATACAATGCTATAACTGCCAAACCTGTAGGCTGTGATGCAGACACCGTCATACTGTGTTGTGTACCTGCTACAATGTCCTCCAGCTCCCTCCTCACTACGGTGTGTTGTGTGTTCTTCTCTCCACGCTGCCTGATAGTGGAATGACCTTCAGCTTAAGTCAGGACACACAGTTACCCTGTATCTTCTGCCGTAAGCTTAAAACCTATCTCAGTTTCCTCTCTGAATAGCATTACCTTCAGCTATGGTCTGTCCTATTTGACTTGCATGAATATGATTTTGGCTGGTTACACAAACAACTGTCTAGCTCGCTGCATAGTAGTACGTTTGTATGCCTTTACCACATTCTTCTCTATAACGTTTTGCTATTTAGGCTGTAGTTACAGAATAATATAGTATACTATGCAATAGTATAGTTACTATATTATAGTGTATGCTTTTTGTGTTTTGTATTATTTTTCTGTGGACTCCCTGTTCAAATGTATACCATAACTTACTGATTATACAGTATGTTGAAACACAGCTGCCCATAACATCACTGTGGGAGGGGTAAAGACATCTGTGAGAGGGAGGATTGTGAGCCACTCAGCGGGTGGGAAACGCCTGAACTGCTGGACTTTCAAACCAAAATAATAATTTTAACCACAAGCCAATTCACACGCACACACAAATTGAGGAGTGTACCTTTAAGACAGAATCCTTAGGTGGCCTGCATCTTGTTTAATGTATACTGAGCACTACCCGAATGCCCTTTAATTCAAAGTGACTGCAGAGGCTCTGCAAAACAGCCAAAACACACAACATACGGGAGATGCTCACACTGGTTATGATGACCTTTTAATAATGTGCTGGGACATGATTGTTTACAAATAAACAGAGCGGACAAACTTAAACAGTAGCATGATGTGTTTACACTCACCAAACAGGCAGCACAGATTATATTAATATTCATCCCTGGCTTCTCCTGAATACGCCATCACTACAAAAGTGGCATTGTTGATTGAAACATTGTTGATACAATGTTGACTGTATGTAAAAACCTTATGGATTGGAGAATGCTTTTGGAAATTAAAAACTGTGTTTCCTTTGAAAGTGAGGCACAACAGGAAGTCCCTGGAAACGCCACTGCGGTGACAGCGCCAGTGTCTCCGGAGCGCTGACCTTTGCTACATTGTGGCCTGTTGCCGCTGATTTATTCGGATGTATTGCCTTTTCTTTTCATCACTCTGAGGGAAACCGGCTACAGGTGTAGCTGCCTATAGAAACAATACATAATTTATTTTCAGACGCGCTCCTCTGCAGTAGACAGCTACAGTAAGACGAGCAGAGAAAAATAGAGAGAGAGAGAGAGAGAGAGAGAGAGAGAGAGAGAGAGAGAGAGAGAGAGAGATGATCTTGAAGATATAAAGCAGGACAGGCAGACAGACCTGTTCAGTAAATACAATATGTCAATAATATACTTCTTCAAACTTTATTTTAACAGGGAGAGACAGTCTGAGACCGACATCTATTTTACAGCTGTGCTAGTTTAGGCACAAAGACAAGAAAATGTACATGAACATAAAACTTTTTTTTTTAAAACATTTAAAAACCAACACACAAGGACTTAATTCAACGGAAACAATCACATACAACCTTATATTTATCTTCCATAATAGTCCTAAAATGAGCAAGGTGGACTAAAGTGTCCAATTTATGGTGAATCTTCCATTTGTTCCATAAAAGTGGTGCAAAGGCACTGAAGGCGGTCTTACCCATACAGTATACATTATATAGTATAATATATATAAATATATGCCAGAGAAAACATTAATAATAATAATAATAATAATAATAATAATAATAATAATAATAATAATAAACAATAATAATATTTTAATATTTATCTTAACAATATAATTAATATAATTAATATAATTTCATTGCGTGTTACACTGGTTGATTCACAAATGAAGATTCACATGCAGAATTACAGATTATAAAATAACATTTAATAAGAAATGCACACACAAAGTGTGAATTTACAAACTACAATCAATATGAGTATACCTTATATATGTATCATAGCACATTTATTTAAATGCCAATGTACAAGTCACAAGTAAACAAGGATGTGTTTGTGAACACATTTCTGAAATGTTTAATGTGGATACTTACACATCATTTTAAGAGACATTTCTGTCTCTGTGTGTTACTCAGGTACTACAGATATGAAGCCATTCTTTGTTTTGCCGTGCATGAGAAGTGCTTGTGAGCATTTTGTCCTAAGTTCATTTTACAATATGAAGGTAAATTATGCTTTAGAAAAACAATGTCTTTGTTGTGCTATAAGCAGCCCAGCTAAGTAGCCTGTTAGATATTACCATTTTGATGGTGGCGTATTGTATTACAGCAGTTGCATATTTATTGTATGATTACTATGTTAATTCAGCAGTGGAAGTGCATTTATTTTGAGGACAACTGTGTTAATGTGCCTGTTGAATTTATTTTAGTTTAGGCGGTATTTCATTGTTTACAGTGTCACACCTTGATCATTTTGCATACTACATGAGCATTGCAGTAAATAAACCTGGAGCTAGAGAGCTACAATATTTCCTGAACTCTGAGTTTGGCTAGCTGTCCAATTGACCTTCCCCAAGCCCCGCCCCTTTTTGCATGTCCTCCAATAACAGTTGAACATTTTTTGAATCTGACGGAACCGTCCATCAACTGTCTGTTTTGCTGTAATAGCTTTCTATGGTGTTTTGTCCTACCTAGTTACACAAACTATAAATATGGTAAAAGAGAGAAAGCTGGCTGGTACCTTCATTCAGATGACAGTGTTTTCACAGTTGACAGGCTTATGCATCTCCAGGTCATGTATCCAACCATTGATGAACTGAACGTGGGCTTCCAAAGATTTATAATTATGAAATTGCCCCGCGGTACAGGCAATGACACCACACAATAGATAAGTAAAACTATCCTTGAATGTGACCGGTGGTAAGGTGTCAGGGTCGCAGATCCACTGGTCTTGTGAGACTAAATAAGGATTGACATCTCCGATGATGTTGATTTTCTCAAGATAGCTTTTCTTGGCGTCCGGTAGGAGTCTCTGTACAATCCAATTTGTTATAAGCTGTTTATAAGCATATTTACAAGTTACTACTACTTCAATCCAACCAGGGTACGGTGTAAACAAGCTATTGCATGGTTACCGGCGAGTAGGCGTAGCCTCACAAAATGGCAGTTCCACTCTACGGTGACGTCACAATGACGTCGGTTGCCATTCTCTATAGCTTTTCATGGCGTTTTGGGAAAGGTAAATTCTGTTCAAACACATACAATACAGTACCTTTCAATTTCCATTTGTAACTTTTCACATCTCAATAATTTCAGGTAGTCTTCCATCATGCCGTAGAGACTGAATGTTATTATAACAAAGAATCAAAATATAGCAAAAACGGAGTCTAATGAAAACGTTGGCCCCTCTCTCAGGGCAGTGTTATGCGCTGACTAAAGTATGTTTGTCAGCGTGAGTTGTTATTTTTCTCACCAGCGTATGCCTCAATGGGCTATCTGTCTATTTGAATGGAAGTGGGCAAGACAAATTGACAGCTTCGCAAGCACACACATGCACACGCGCACACACACACACACACACACACACACACACACACACACACACACACACACACGTACATACGGGTGGGGTATAGGCAGTTACATAGTGGCTGCCTGATTGACAGCTTATTTTCATGGTCTAAATGAACACAGAGAAACGATGCTTATAGAGGAAGAGGGATAAAAAAACAACCCAATATAAGCCACTGTTTTGGTCTCACACGCACACACGCAAACACACATACACACACACAGACACGCAACACGCACGCACGCACCCACACACACTCACTCAGTCAGTCTAAAAGGCTTTACAGTAGAATACAATATATCTTATGACATTACAGTATATTATACACATAGCAGATGTCATTAGAGGCCATTAAATAGCACACACACACCAATCAAACTGCCGTGTTATATGACAACTCCACATTGTGCGTCTGAACATTGTGTATGAAGAAGTGCGGCAGGATGCTGCAACGCATGCAGTTTACAAGTACTGGAGTGGAAATGTGATTTATTTAATGAGACTTGCACCATCTGCTGCCACTGGCCGTATGAAAGCACATATAACAGCATTTTGTGCAGAAGGGAGAATAACATGACGAGATTTTGAGATCTTTCTCTCGGCGTGTATATTGGTATGTTGAAACATTACCCGGCTCAGAGAGAATATTGGAGGATGTGAATGTAGAGCTGGGGCATTCCTCTCCCCAAACACGGTTCCTTCGTTAACGCCAAGGCCTCTTGTCTTCTGCTCTCTATTCCTTTGTCCCTGTGTCTCTCTCACAGTGTGACCCTTCTCCTTCCCTCTATCTTTCCTCTCATGTGTCCATGGGCTTTCTCCCCTCTCTCTCTCCCTCTCCCTTTCTCTCCCCCTCTCCCTCTCTCTCTCTCTCTCCCGGCTCCATATGGCACCATGTTTTCATCCCTCTCTCAATTCTCTCTTTTGTTGTCCCCCTACTCTCTTCTTCCCTCTTTGTTCCTTACTTCCTTCCTTCCTTCCTTCCTTTTACCTTCCTTCCTTCCTTTTACCTTCCTTCCTTCCTTACTTACTTCCTTCCTTTTACCTTCCTTCCTTCCTTACTTCCTTCCTTTTATCTTCCTTCCTTCCTTCCTTCTCATGTCCCCTCATGCTTCTCCTTTGCATGCTGCGGTTTTTCCTCTCTTCACTCGTTCCTCTCCTCTCCCCCCTCAACCTCCCTCTACTGTATATCCCTTCGTCCTCCACTTCTCCTCTGTTACCCCTCCTCCTCCTACGCCTCCGCTCCACCCTCTGTGGTGTCCTCCACCTCTTTCCCTCCCTCTCTCCCTCTCTCTCCTCTTCCTCCTCGCGGTCCCAGATCCCCGGGCTCGTTAAACAATGTCCATGTTCACCTGGGATCATCTGCAGACACCATAGAGGTGACAGCTGTACTGCTAGCGTGCGTGCATGTATGTGCACGTGCGTGTGTGTGTGTGTGTATGAGCGCGCACGTGTATGTGTGTGTGTGTGTGTGTGTGTGACGTGCGCATGCTTCATTGTGCTGACGCAAGCATTTTTTTCTGACACCAGAAAGAGAAAATTAAGTAATTGCCTCAAAAAAAAACATTTCTGTAAACTGTACGTTTCAAATGTTTGTAAAGATATCGTGCTTATCTTATCCTGCATACAAAGGCATCACAAGGCCTTAGGTGGCATTACGTCAAATATGAAACAGACCCCACTTCCCCACCGGCTCCCTGATTACGCTACATGTGTACACGGATGGGTAGAGAACAATGGCCATTAATATGCCCTTCTCTATGGCATGATACTATATTGGCCTACTGTATTTCACATGGCATGCAGCTACAGCGCTTTAAAGCACATCTAGGAGCAGAATATATGACTGCTGTTTATACGGTAGATATTCCGAGAGCTTGATGGTTCCTTAATGATGCCTTTACACTGTAAGCTACAGTACACTTGATGTGGAGTGGAGCCAACAGAAATATTGATTTGGTTATGTAGGTTTGCAGTTGGTATAAACTCTCTCTCTCTCTCTCTCTCTCTCTCTCTCTCTCTCTCTCTCTATCTCTCTCTCTCTCTCACACACATTCACACACACACATCTACAGTATGAAAATTGACAGGAGAAGAGCAGAAGAGATTTAGATGGACAGGACAAAGGGCAAGAGACAGACTTACTTTTGAAGGAGCTTGGAGACAGTAGCAGCGGAATTGGTTTTCACCCAGGCTAAACACACACACACACACACACTCACACACACACATGCATACACAATCCAAACCATTCTCGCCTTATTC
>JAODOY010040733.1:9258-20283 GCA_025399855.1 Forbesichthys papilliferus
ATAGAATGGAAACACCAGAAATGGCCGTATCAACTGCAATAGAATGGAAACACCAGAAATGGCCGTATCAACTGCAATAGAAAGGAAACAACACACTGGCGTAGCCACGGGTGTGCCAGGGTATGCCTGTGTCACCAAGAGTCAGCTGGCAGAAACGATGCGTTTTTTGTTATACTAAAATATTTAGTGTAACACGTAGGCTATTATGTTTTAATTACTAATTATAAAAGCCCAATTGTTAATTCTACAATTTTCGTGCACTTTCGTTGACTTTGTTGACTGCCCCTGCGAGCATCACAGCTAGTAGCCGGTGTCGTGCCCTAAAGTGGTTGTCCAATAAAAAGTGATTGTCATCAGCGTTTGGAGCAGCTTTTTTCTGTCTGAAACAGTAAAAACGTGCAAATATAGGCCTAATCGCACCTTTATGTCAGTGGTAATAGCAAAGGTAGAAATATGTGCTGTTTGCAGTTATTTCCAATGTGTAAGCTATGTGTTTGCTACAGTATATGTCAAATAGGCAATCCTTGTATTTGGAAATTGGACTGTAGCCTAATTAACATGATGGTTTTAAAGGCCTGATAGGATAGGTCGCCATGAAAGGATAAAATCCAGCAACAGAGCAACCTTGCTCGCTGGAGTTTTAACGGAAACCTTTAGAGAATTGAGTCTAATTACATTTTTTAAGGATAAGCTGCGCCGTTTTGACATTTGAAAAACTTGCAGGTAGGCTGTCAATAACATTTTATTTTTGTCATTTGCGGTATGCAGTGTTTGTTAAAGTAGATTACTGCCGAGTTATCTTCTTATTTTTTCAACATCCACAAATATCCACAAACATCCATATCCACATTTAAAATTGCATACTACTCCAGCTAGGCCTACCTGTATGCCTGCTTTTTACTTAGGTCTAGTTGATAAGTCTAGTATATGCAATGATTGCACGTTGTCGTTTGAAATAACAACCAAAGAATGAACTAGTGGTCTTTGATGTGGCACACCAGGTTTTTTCAGAGGAACAAACAGTCTTTTTTTTTCTGCCTACGCTACCGAAACAACATAAATGTGTCATCTGCAACAGAAAAGAAACTACATCAATGTCCCCATCACATGCAACAGAAAGGATATTACAGAAATGTCCATATTACCCGCAACAAATTAAAAACAACAATTATTGTATTAAGATCGGTTTCATTTTAAACACCTGAATAACTTTCAACTCAATAATGTTGGCGGGGGCAATAGTGTGAATGTAATAAAGCATCGCTAAAACCAAAACTGATTAATTGAGCTATAAATCATATTGCACATTTCTTTCCTGTGTCGACCTGCAAGCTGTTTTGGTTTCTGCGAAGACATTTTCCAAGGGCACACTGTCAGTAGATGATGACTATTAAGCACAGTGAGAATTGATCACAAATGTATTCCCCTAAATGTTTCCCTGTAGCCTACTTTCCAATTGATCTCCAGTATTCATCACATTTAATTGTATTGTATGTAACGTGCTAAAAACATAACCACGCTATAAATGAATTTATATATCTCTTCAGCCTTTTGGATATGACAAATAGCAGCTATATTTCTTAACATGCTTTAGATAAAAGTGTCTACCATATGCTGTGTTAATGTAAAGTAGTAGCTATGGCAATAACGCATCAGACCTGAAAATCCACTTATCCTCTTATAATATAGGCCAAATATGTACGCAATAGTATTTTGTTAAATACCATTGCAAATATATTGACTTGTGTTCAGCATCCTAGCTGATTTTACTTCCTTTTAAGAAACTACAGAATTGGTGGTAAGAGCTGGTTTCAGAAAGCATTCCAGTATGAAACTCATGTGTTCTCTGTTTCTGCAAAGAACAATTTCACTTTCATAAGTTGTAATTGTTTTCAGCTCTCACCTTTCCTAACCAAGTTCACTTGATCTACTTGTGTTAAAAGTACATTCTGCATGTCCACGTGGATGCTCCCACACCTCTGCTACTGACCTGTGCTGCGCTTAATCCTCTCCTCTTTGATCATTTTGAAGCCGTCCCCTCCATCTGCCATGTAGCCTGTCATCATAACTTTATACTGCTTCTCCAAGTCCAAGGGCTCATACTTTGGCACACGACACAACGTACAGCGCAGGTTCAGAGACAGCAGCCGCTGGCCAACTGGCTTGGAGAGGTCAAACTCGGCATGAATACCTGGGCGTGTTGAATACAAACCAGTAGGTTATGTTAAATGTAGTGTGGTTTTGTCTCCTTTTGGTGGATCAAGCTAGCCTTGTGTATCCAGACCCAATATTCACTTAGTGAATAGGGTCTGGATACACTCCATTGGGAAGTGGTCACAGTGGTCACCGGGCGTGGACCTCTGGTTCACATTGAAACTATTGGACAATGTTTAACCAATCGGCATGTTTGTATTGATTAATCTATACCATTCCATTTTGAAGCCCTCATGACTTCAATGTCATTGCCAGCAGTGTGACTGTGAAAACACTAAAGCGAACAGGATTTCCAGACTATAATCTCAGTGATGATGAGAGCAATAGTCGGGCGGAGCTAGGCTAGGATCAAGCCACAACTTGGACTCTATTTGCGCCAGCTGGAGTTCTGCTGCAAAATAAGATGACTTAAATTAATGTAATATACTCAAAAGTACTAATATTGAAGAAGGTGACTTTTGTCCTGCTCTAACAGGTACACATTTATTTTAGTAAAAAATTCAAGATGCCATATTAATCAGGTCATATACACACATACAGTATTGTCACCAACAAATAAAAGCAATGGTTCTACAGTATATAAAGTTAAATGATAGACTTTAATACCAACAGGTACTGTAATTATCACGTTTACCTGACACCTGGAGGAATTCTCCTTTGCTGCTTCCATATCGGTGCACAGAGTGTTCAAATGCCTTTTTAATTGTTGACCCCTTCAACTGGACCAAATCAAACGTTCCTTCAAATGGTAGGACTGATAAGATTGCCTCCATTGTTATTGTTCCTAAGAATAGAGGTACAGCATAAGTAACATGATTATTTTACATTGCGTTTTGCGTTAGGTTTTATTAAATAATAAAAAATAAAAAATGTACAGAACAAAAGTGTCTAACCATTTTTGTAGCGTTCGTCTATAGATGACCTTATGGCTCCACTGTTCAACATGCATAACGCTACATGACTCCATTGCAGCTCATCCGGGCTTTTGATATTATGATGAATCTGAACAGAAAATGGAAAACAAAGCGTTATGTTTCTTATTATCAAGCATGAGGGACTTAGTTTTGATTTGAGCTCAAAGTTAGCAAGCAATCTCTAGATAGACAAACCTTGCCTTTAATTATAGTATAGTAATGTATAGTATAGCAATTTATGTAGTAATGTAACTACTGAAATGCTTTAACAAAGGAGGGAAATTATATGATCCACAATATACTGATAATAATTGTCTTATGCTTACCATAGCGTCACAGATCAGGTTTCCAAGGTTACACTCCCGGAAGCGACATTCCTGAAAAGTCCCATTAAGGTACACTAGAGTCTGTCCCACATACTGTGACGAATACTGAGTCAAGTTCTTTCTCCATTTCTCCACATCAGCCAAGATATCTGGGTCTGTGATAATCAGAAATAAAACCTTTAATGAACCAATGGTTCGGTTTAGCCAAGTAAACATTTTCCATGTCCGTGTTTATATTTGACTCATCCTGGCTACTTATACAGTTGTGGGAAGCTATAGCTATAAACCCAGAGCCTTACTCAAGAACAATGGCAGGAGGAAACATGCATGTTTTCTTTTTTCCAAGCGAGAACCTTTGGTGCTGAGATTTAAATCCCAAATATTAAATCTGCAGTACCTCGAATGGCCACTTGAGACTGGTTCCAAGAGGGCTTCAATCCCCATAAACCCCCATGTTAGAATATCCAACTTTACAGCAAAAATAAACATATTTAAAGCCTGGTTCAAAAAAGGATTCATTCTCCATTGCTAGTTTCCCCAGAAAACCAATGGGTGACGTTAATGAGGTTTTGTCTATTTCGGCCAATAACTATTTCCGTGAACCATAGCTTTTTCAGCACTTTCGCCCTACCTTGAGGTATGCTGCTGTTCATGAGAATGGGGTTTCCAACAGCCTTTTCCACATTCCCTGCCCCGTCAAAGGTGACTTTGAGGTACCCCAGGTATTTGCCAAACGCATAAGCCTGGACCACCGGCACCTTCCTCCCATCATCAGAGTGCACTATGTAAGGGTACGGACCTTCAGGGACTTCAGTAGATTGAGGTGTTCCTGCAGTGAAAAATGAGGTTGTTTTATTCATTCACTGTCTGATAACGCATGATAAGCATGTGTGTAGGTCTAATTACATCACATTTTAGTGTCAAATGGACAATTACTGTATCTTATGTGGCCAGGTGAGACCAGAGAACAGAGTCGCGTCAACTCTGCAACTCTGCAACTCCTCCATTTGTCATCTTTCGCTACATTTCACACAGTGGTCTTTTCTTGAAAGTATTGTGGCTGAAACTGAAGAAATGGCTATTTCTACAGTTCCAGTTCCTCATCACATAAGAGGGTGAACAACTAGGTAGTTAGTATAAATACATCTGCACAATTGTGGAAAATAAACTCAGCTTTGAGCACAATGTCAAGTAAATCTTTAGGAAGCTTTATAGTTTTAGACAAGTCACTGTTGTTTAATTAATTATTTATTAAGTCAGTAAATATGTTGTTGGGGGGGGGGGGGTACCTGAAAAATAAGAACTTCATATAGAAAATTTAGGATGTGTACTAAAACCTAACTGGCCAGTAGTGATGTGCTCCCAGATGGTTTGCAATAGAGTTCCCCTGACTCATATGCAACGCAGAACACATCGTAGAGTTTTTCAAACCCAGCAAGGTTGAATGTGGGGGGAAAATGATAAGATATACAAATGCAAACTTTGTAGCCTATTTTGTTTATATTTTGATAAGCACTCCCCATCTTGTCATAAACAGACTGGCTGGAGGAGCAGGATTGCGAAATGCCATGCGCAGGTGGTCAAAAGAGGGTTTGAACATAAGCTTCTGATCAAAATGTAAATTCTGACACTTTAACAATAGGTACAAACAATGTATGAGCCAGCTGCTCACAAACAAATAAATAGTAAGGCAACAATAGAACAGAAGAGAGGAGTAAATACGAGTACCACTGTAGAGGAATGTGTTTGTGTGTCCTCCAATGACTACATCAACTCCTTGCACTCGTTTGGCAATGTTTTTATCCACGTCAAATCCAGAGTGGCCCAAGGCGATGATCTTATTGTAGCCAAGGGTTTTCATCTTATCCACCTGGTACTGAATGGCTTCAACCTCGTCCTGAAATTGTAGGTGTTGACCTGAAACACGGGCGACAACAAACCAAGCTCTATTTTTACCCAGATAATAATTTTGATCAATCATGTCTAATTGCTGTGTTTAAATAATAATTTCACATATAGTATTTTCTTCAATTGTTGTAGGCAACTGAATAAAATAAGTATAGTCCATTATCTTAACTGGGCACTTTTATAAACAATATGGGGTAGGCCTACTCTTAAAACATAGGCTACTGCTTCATTTGTGAACCATGGATGAGCCGTGTACAACAGATTCATATGTTCAAATATTAATTGATAATAGACAATACACCCAGTTTACATAATTTACCGGGTAAAGATAGGACTGGTGTCTCTGTTGTAGTGTATCCAACCACTGCCACCTTTTCAGATCCCACATCGAAGACTTTGTATGGCTGGTAGTAGCCGCTGATTTGGGGGCCCATTGTCTTGTCTGCTTTTATATTGGCACTCAGCATTGTGAACTTTATCATCTGGAGGAACGGGCTAATCAGACCATCCACTCCATTGTCAAATTCATGGTTTCCAAACGCCTAAAGAAGAATAACGGCACCAATGTTTTTATTATACAAAGTCTAAACAATAATACAAATGCCAGTAATATGTTGCCTTTCTAAGTTAACTTGTTATTGTTAATTGTTAGCCTATTATATATTATATATGTGAAGTAAAAAAAAATAAAATAAAAATTTGGTTGCCATTGCTGTAACAATGGATAGGCTACAGTGCTTTCACGACCGCAAAAAGTCACATAGCCTACAATGAAACATGAACGACTCGACTGTAATATTTACCATAGCATCATAGCCAAGTTTGTTCATAAAATATGCTGCTTCTTTGCCTTTGTAGTAATTGAACCAGACGGTTCCCTGAAATTGGTCCCCACCATCAAGTAGTAAAACATTCTGCTCTGTTTTGCGGATCTCGGAAACTTTGGTGAATATCCTAGCCACTCCAGCGAAACAATGACCAGGTTCTCGACACTTCCCGGAGTCTTCGCTGGTCTCTTCAATCCGTGCGTGTTGGTCGTTGGTATGAAGCAATGTCACCTCGAAAGATGACAAACCATCTAAATGTGCGTGTGACAATAACCAGAGAAAGAACGGAACGAAGTGAGCCCGAGCTGGTGCCGCGCAGCCGTTCATGTTGGCGTCCTGTTCGATATGAATGAAACCAGAGAATAACCTGAGAGCTCCACTAAACCTCCTCTGAGTTCATGGCATCTTTATCATAGATTACCTCTGACGTTTATCAGTTCAAATGTTAAATTTAACTATTGCTTTAATAATAATAATAATAATAATAATAATACATATTATTATTATTATTATAATTATTAATCAATCATATTTATGAAATCATAATCATATTATTCATTTTTACAGTAGGCACAGGCGGTTGCTGTTAACCTCAACATTTTCTACACAATATGTATTATTCTTGATTTTATCACCTCTTGTAAATTATACCCAGATTCAATATTTATGCAGTAGCCTAATCTCTCCCCCCCCCCCCAGATTTATACAGTATCCCAATTGAAGCAATCTCTCTCTCTCTCTCTCTCTCTCTCTCTCTCTCTCTCTCTCTCTGAGATAGACTACCTGTTGAATAAACTTTCTGTACCCAGCAGTGCCATCTAGTGGATAGACGAAGAAACGTAATGATTTGAAGCTCAAGGCCCAATCCATTACGCTATATTTTTTAAGGCGTATTAGCCTACTGAAACAAATGAATATCTGTGCGATGGAATCAATACATTGGGTTGCTTCAAATAAAGTGATGGAGTCCTACATGAAGGCAAGTCGTGCAGGGTTCAGGCAAGAACATATTAAGAAAATTGCACATTTGAGAAAAATGCTCAGACCAAGCCAACAACGTGTCGCAACGTGTCGCTCATACAGCGAAATAATTTCAATGTATGCAGATACAATGGCCCCACTAAGGCCAGACTGTTCAGCCTCACAAAATCTCACAAAACAGCTCTGTTTAATGGGGGAGTTGTTGAGGCGATCACATGCCACGCAGTTATAGAATTACATTTATAAGGGAGAGGGTGAAAAAGACATGGACTGATTAAGTGCTGTGACTAAACTCAGGGATCATTCAATGAAATTAATATAAGTAAAACTCCCACCATACCACAGTGGCATTGCCAAGAGAGCAAATGAGGTGAAAATATAAAAGGTCCAAATGCATGACAACATGAAATAACTCATTAACAGAAAAACCGGCCGCACGATTGAATTTGGCACCGTCTAAGAGTCTGCTGAGAGATTTTTCTTGCAATTGTGTCGTGATATTTTAATGAACCAACCTCAGCCAGCCGTGTGGCTCACCTGATAAACAGGGTGCATAGCTGCCAGGGTTCATTAGGAGTTTACAATTAGTCTATAAAACATCAGGCCTGCTTTGCGTGTCCTTGGCTGTAACCAGGTGAAATCTATAATCCCCTGTCAAAAGCACTAAGAAACTACCGCAAGACTAGGCCATTTGTGTATTGTAAAAAACCCAGACAAATCCCCCGTGTTTCTATTTTATGGTGATGAGATGAAGCACTTATAGTGAGAAAAGACACAAATCCCCACAATGTCAATACCCGTGCTACCATTGCGGGCTGGTGGTATAGGACTCTAGGAGAGTGTGTTTTTAATGGAACATATTAAGTGCATTAAGTCACAACAAGGTTGTAAGAAATGTAGAACTAAGTTTTAAATAATTAATTAAAGTAGTCTAAACCATTTGATTTAGACTGTGGTGTGTAGGCCTAATCTGTCTCCCTGCACCTCTAGAACTCATTAATTCTGTCAATTCAAATAACCTTTTACAACAAATTAATTAAACTGTCAATACGAATCTGTGTATGTGGTTTTTCAAGCAATATTGTG
The DNA here is from genome assembly GCA_025399855.1 of Forbesichthys papilliferus. Lineage (NCBI taxonomy): Eukaryota > Metazoa > Chordata > Actinopteri > Percopsiformes > Amblyopsidae > Forbesichthys > Forbesichthys papilliferus. The sequence goes on from JAODOY010040733.1 coordinate 17,515, forward strand.
GCTTTCTACCACATTAGCATACCATCTAAATTTGTTGTCTGGGGAATTACATTTCAATATTGTTGTGTTTAGTGGGACCACCACAGAATATCTGAACATCATTCCATCAATGCATATTACTGGCAGGTGTGTATCTATCTACAAGGCTATGGCTTGCTAAGAGAAGAAAAACAGCGAATCTAACTTAATACAGTCAGGCTGTTCCATCCACACATTTCAGTCCAAATGAACACCTGCAGGGATGAGATGAAATGAGCTATTCAAATTAGAAATCCACTTCTGGCCAACGTTGAAGTGTGAGAAGTGTTTCAGTTGGCATGTGGAAAGCGTTGGGGCACCTTGTTGAGTTCATGCCTCACCGAATTGACACTGCTCTGCAACGCACTGTTAGGAAGCAGTACTTAGAGCCTGAATGCACATTTTTAATTTCAGGTCATTAAAACATGAGATATCTCATCCAAAATGTACATCACACATAATAACACCTGAGCAAAATGTGTGTTTCTCACATGTTAATTAAAGTCTGCATGTTTGGGTTATTTTCTATATTAGGCCTACAAACTGTGGCACAAATTACATACTACCACTCTGCTCTGTAAAAGGAAAGAATCCACGTTTTACAGCAAATGCATGAAAGGAAACATGCACTGTAAGGTCAGTGCTTGTATGTTTTGCCAGTGCTGTATCTTTAATACAAGTGGTGAATTGTCCTTTGACACATTTGTTTGCAAGTGCCTATGTTTCGTGTTAGCACGTTAGCATAAAACCACAAATAGTGCTACAGTGCCACTGGAAGACACCAGGAGCTCATTAAAAGTGAACTGGGTAGCCTAGATGTTGAAACTGCTGGCAGGGGGTGGTGGATAATGTGCCACAAAACTATATAAGTCCCATTCTGGTGCAGTCCAACACAGGCGCTGACATAGTTAGACAGATGGCTTTATATTTATATGTTCAGAACAACATAGCCTACGAGTTAACCAAGCTTTTAGGGTTGGCTTGAATTTCAGGGCATTACATTTAAGGGAAATAGTTGTTCCCTATTTTAAAGTAAATACTAAAATATAGGGGGGGTTTTTTGTATTTAATTATAAAGCAGATATAATCTTAAAAGAGAAACACATTTATACATTGGACTCCAAGTCTGGTCAAGTCTGGTCAAGGCTGTAAGGAGGATGTGACAGGCTCACACTGTAACTATGGTGGTTTATGTTGGCAGTTTGCTAACAAAGAGGCATCTTTATTTTTAATTTGAGGGAATATCTATGCACTACAGCAAGAATGAGAAATAAAACTGCTTGGAGAACAACTGAAAACTAAACCATCTGTCCATGTAAACTGACTCACCGGGTGTTCAAGTGTCTTTCTGTTGTATAGATTCTCACTTTGATAAAAATCAATGTCATTCAGGTTGGAACGGAGTACTGAAATGAAACAGATGAAGTGGGTGCATTTCTATTATATCTGATGAAGAAGGGATATTATGTCTATCCCTTGGAAAGCGTGGGAGGCATAAACCAGTGGTTATATCTTCCCGCCCCACACCCATAGCCGTTGATTTGCCTATAGTACATCACGTATGTACCACAGCTAGGTGGCTAACCTTGGAGGTGTGTTTATATTGGACAGCTTCCAGTTACACACGTGCTGAACTGCACACAGCATGTGTTTCCACTGTGGCAGCATTTAGTGAATACATCCTGTCTCGGGCTGCAAACCCAGCCCATTTCTCTCCCTCTGTCATGGCTACATTGCATTATGTAGCATAAAGCACAGCTGTATACCACTGTTAACTGTTTACAGCGCTGATGTGATTACCACCCATTAAATACAGAGGGAGAGAGGAACGATGTAGAATTTCAATGCTTGTTGACGACAAACAGTCAAACAGAGCCAACATCAGCTCAATCCTGTCTGCTTACCCTTCCTATTTTCACACTAGTTCACACTGCTAGCTAGCCACCAGCTCCACTGGTGCACTGATGTGTGCTATTAGCACTTCCCTGCCCACTGAGTATTGGGCCAATTGGCTTCTCTCTTTGAGTACACAAACACGCACGTACACACACACACACACACACACACATACATGAACATACGCGTACGTGCGCGTGAGCTTGCACACACACACACAGCCCTTCACAAACACAGTGCCTATGCTTTGGCAGGCTTTGAAAATGGACAGCTTTGACCTCGTTGAGGCTTTAAACAAAGTGTCCTCTCATGTGGCCATACTTCTAAACAACATGAAATAAGCGGTTCAGTGGCAATTTCACTTAAGGTCACAGCTGGTCATAGCCCGCAAACTCACAAGCATCAAACCGATGCACCGACTCAAAATTCATAGTAATATGTGTCTTGACAGTGATTTCTGTAAGAGGTATTGGCATGATATATATAAATAATATGTCATTACCATCCTTTGAATTACCAAATGTTGTGTAATATAGTGCCTATAACCTTTATGGGGTGAAATGAATCCATTCATTTAAAAGCATATAACAGAAAGCCCTGCAAACATCTAGCATATATTCCTATGTCATTTATTGTATAAGCATAAATATATTGTATTTAGCTAACTGTTATATGTTGGACAATTTACTTTTCAAAGCTTCCAGAGGACTTGAATAAAGAACAATGAACAATTGAATATTGCTTTGAGGAAATAAACAAATATGAATAAACAATAATTTATCTGTATTATTTAAATTCTGCATTTGGATAAAAACTATATTTGCAGTACAATTTATAATATAGATAGCATATATA
>JAODOY010040744.1:0-20282 GCA_025399855.1 Forbesichthys papilliferus
TGTGTGTATGTATGTATGTATATATGTATATGTATATATATATATTTCGTTTTTTCCCCCTGTGTTTTATTAATTGTTCAGTCTCAGAAGGCAACAGGAAGCCAGGGTTCACCTCATGAATATACATGAGATTTTGACTAGGCTGTCAAGAGTGATTCAATTAGAGGAGGCCCTTCGCAGAGCTCGGGCCGCCATGTTAACACGTGGTGAAGCGAAAATGATCCGTGGCCAGACGGATGCATGTTTGTTTACTATTATGCGTCTCAGCTGGCATTTCCTGAGACCCTCGTCATTGTCTGCCAACACAATCTGAACTCTGCGTGTGTGTGTGTGTGTGGCAGGGCTACGCCAACACCGAGGAGGCCTTGGGAACGAGTGTCCTGCTGATAAGTGAGCCGTCAGATGTGGCCAGAGACCCTGTTCTGCCGAACAGTGCCAAGCTGGGCGCGGCCCTGCGACTTCTCTTCACCAAGCAACCAACGTGAGCGTGCCGTCCCTTATGGGCTTCCACTGCATGTCCTTACAAGGGTGGGTTGAGGGTGTTTGGCATCTGGTCTCGAGGGCTGCGTGCGGGCCAGACACACTCATGGGAGCCAGGGCGCTTTGCTCCTCGGCGTTTCCGTGTTTTAGACGATTCGCCGCAATCTGTTGCTACCAGCTGACGCGCTCCACCTGAGCTGTCTGTGGTTCACAGGGGGGAAAGAAGCGCTATCCGCTGCCTCGCTATGAATATTTATGTAGGTGGAGAATTAACACCAGCTGTTGCTAGCCCGTACAGTAGTTACACCCGGGCAAGGCAAATGGATTTGGGAGATCACTATCAGGCGAGAATCCATCTTGTCAGGGTTCAAGTGATTTGCTTGTGGCTGAATCCTCAGTGGTTTGGTTCATCCAATAATAAATCCAATCACCTGCCAAGTTTTTTTATTTCATGTAAAGTGCTTAAAATAAGTGCATAGTTAACTAGGTCAGCTATCACGTAGTATATAATGTTTGTCTGCACGACCAATGTTCTTCTAATCTCATCTAAAACTATTCTTAAGAATGTCTTATTGGCCATTTGAGTCCTACTATATAAAAGCCAATCAATCTTACATTAACAGAGACACACATTTATTAGGACTTCAAACAGACTATTTAGTTAGGAGATTTCAATTAATGCACTAGGGAGCAATGCTACGGTGTGTTTTGAAGTTGTGGCTTTGTGCATTAATACGGTGCATGTTTGCAGGGTGAGAATAGCAGCGGTGCAGCACATCCTGCCTCATCTGACTGGGCCACAGGGGGCAGATGGAGCCAGACCAGCGCTGGACCAGCCACTGCTAACCTCCCTCTCTACCCTATACTGCCTCAGGGAGACTGTGGACGTCACATTGGACACCTGCACAAAGTCCATCCTGAAGGTGTGGGCCTACACACTCAAATGGTTCAGCCCTCTCCCCGTTCACTAAAAGCATTTCCATTTCCGCTGTGGTTTTCTATTCAAATCCATTGTCTGTTTGACTTCCCTAGCACTGTTATGTCAGCATCAGAAACGGGCTGGTCCACCGCGTAGACGGAATAAAATATAGTAGCGCTGTCCCTGTGTTTTTGATAGCTTCAGATTGGTTGCTTTTAGGTGGTGTCTGGATTACCTACTGTGAACCGTGACCTATTGTAGCTTTAAACATACACAATTGACTCTATTAGAGTACACAGTTCACTGTGTACCCCTACGTCCATAGGGAAAACACTCTGAAGCCTTGTGTAATGTGAAGCCTCAATTCTAAACCTATGTAATAATAATGTTGAACAAATAATGCACTCACAGTTCATGGCCAACATAATAACTGGTCCTGTGCGTGTGTGTGTGTAACCTGTTGTGTTAAGGTGGAATCCGTGGTGAAGCTTTTCGACATCCTGACCTCTGACACCGTGGACCTGTCTCTCAGGAGATCAGCGGCTGAACAGCTGGTCGTAGTGCTGCAAGGTTGAGTATCAGTCCAGCTGAAGTAGAGAGGCATTACTTAAAGCAGCAGCGCTTTTAAACCTCCCACTTTGGGCATTGCGTCTTTCAATGCAGCGTTTATATGTCGTGTAATACCTTAGAAAATGCATTAATGTGTTAGCGGGCATCCGGGAAAGCTCATCCTTGTCTCCTGTTTTTATTTGCATGTACAACATTTAGGAGATAATTTTATTCAAAGCAACTTTAGTTTTACAAATGTCATGTTGATTGTCAAACTTTTTCTAGCTTCTGTGCCCACCTTTAATTATTTTCCAAGCACACACAATCTTCTACCGGACTAAAATATTTTTTAATTTTCTAAATAACTATTGATAAATAATGAGTATTTAATGTTAATTTCTTGTTTTGAATGTTAAATATGTGGTTGCTTCAAACCTGCAAAATGGCATGATAATATAAGAACATTCTTTTAATGGCTCCAGGAGAAAAAAAGTCTTCATTCTCTGTACAGACTTATAGGTCACTATAAGTACAGTATATAAGCCTATACATGTAGACCCCTAAGTAACCGCAGTGGTACATGAACAATCATAAGAAACATTTCTCTCTCTATACTATGTCTTCAAACTGAGCTGCCCTCTGGGCCAGGTCTCCCTTGTAAAAGAGATTCTATCGCAATGGGACTTTCCTGGTAAAATATAAAAAATATGATCATACAGTCTCTTTTAATGCGAGTGCCTTGCAAGTCCTTCGGCATGGCTGAGCTCTTTCAGACGCTGTAGCTGGTTGTGCAGCCTAACCTCATATGTATAGATTTTCTGCAAAACAAACCGAAGCACTTATTTAATACTCTTTCTTTCTTTCCTTCCTTCCTTTTTTATTTATTTTTTATTTTTAATAACTGCTCGGAAACTCCCAAGATGCAGTGTGCGTATTTATATCCACTTTCTTGTCCCACAAGCACATGGTGCAGGTGTGATATGATCACGGTGAAATTCAGCAGTGGCAAATGGATGACTAATATACACTGTATATACACACCATATCCCATAGTTAATCTGACAATGACACTGAGCTAGATGATCCATGCTGAATTGGCAAGCATATTTCTATACCATAGTTCTAAGAAAAAAACTTTGAATTACTTTTTATTTTTTTAGATTCTATATTGAGTTTTCGGGCAAAACAATATCCGCTTGATGTAAGCAAGAGGTAACGGTGCCCTCGTGGACACCGCAGCATGCCGTTAATGCAGACGCATGTGCCTTCCCCGTGGCCATATATTCTAGACAAACTGGGAGAGAAGTAAATAGTCAAGGAGCATGCAAATGTTTTGTCATCAACGCGTTGAATGGTTCTTTTTTTATTTCCCCGCAGACACGACGACGCACCCGGTGCTCAAGAATCTTGGCATCAGCGACAAAGTCATGTCATTCATTAGCGCCAGCGTGTACGGGAACAAGGTAAAGGCACGCGCGCACCGAGCGCACGGTTATTGAGCTTTGACAAAATAACAAACGTGTCCCTCGTCTCTCCACCGGAAACAAACAAATGTGTATACAGTGCAATTACGGCAGAGAGGGCTGCGTGATTGGAGCATGAAATTGCTCGCGTTAATCAGCCGCGTTTGCACTCTAGCCGTGTACCGGCGAATTAGAATGTGCTAATGGGGGTGAATATACAACGTGGGCCTATATACCGACAGGGCAGAACAGGGGCAGAGATGGACTAGGGCTCTGTCTAGAGTTCTGGCTGCATGTGATAAGTGACTATTTCTAATGTACACGCTCAAGCGCTCCGCTGTCATGCAGACTGTGTCACCATTGCAGACAACGCGGTATGGGTGTGCTATTCCCAGCTGAAAGGCTTGAGCACTGACATGGGCCAACTGCACCTGTAACCATCCTCGAGCACGTCAAATCGCCTGCTGGTTGGCCGTGTTGTAGTTGGGTTATTGAAGGGAGGAGTCAAGTGGTTTTAAGATGATACCCTTTCTGTCAAATGCAGAGAATATGTCCACGTTGTCTGTTCTATATGCGTGTACATACAGCTTTGGCCAATGTAAGGGTACACAACATGGTGCAGACCGCACCACACAACACTATCCCTAGCCATGTCAAACCCCAGGGCGTTGTAGGGAGAGGTGTTTTTGTTGTAATCGAGTGTTCTTGACCTCAAATATCAACATTCTTTCTCCGGCATACCTGACCGCACGTCTTACATGTGTTGATAGTGGGGGAAATAATAGTGTGTGGGGGAGACTGTTCCTTTTGCTCTGTGTGTCTCCGTATGTTTGCAGCAATGCAACGCTGTGTGTGTGTGGTCCCCAGGGCTGCGACGACCTCCTGGAGCCTTGTTTGCACATCCTCCGAAAGCTGGCGTACGCCGATCCCTCTCTGAGACACCGTCTGGCCAAGAACTCCCACCTGCTCCTCACCTTGCTCAGGGGTACCTTCGTATTATTAGTGTTATTCTTTTTTACAAGGCCGCTCATTAAGGCGCACGTGCTCACACAACCGGGCGTATTATGCCTGCCTAGCTCAGGGGTACTTCACAAGAAAGAGGACGAGTTATTTTGTCGACGCGCGCGACTCCTAACAATGTTATCACACCGCAAAGTGGAGTGTTAGCGCGATGCACCTCACTGCTAACGATCTCAGTTTAACACAAGAGGATTGTTTAGTGCCTTATTTGCAGGCGCTGTGCTCGGTAATTGTTTGAGCAGTGTGACTCGATGTGTTTCAGTTTGTTTCTGTTGTTCCATTTGAGTCCATTCTAAATTCGCTCTTCCTGTTCGACCTCTTACATACTGTCTGTCTGCTTGCATCTGACGTGTGATGTCCCTGAAAAGGAATATCGTTGTTCTTTTACCCATGAAGTCTTGCAACACAGCTCAAAGTGTGTTTTAATGATGATGTTGTGTTGCGCTTCCCTCACAGCTTCGCTGATAGTGAAGAGGAACAAGGGCAGTGGCAAAGAAGCGGCTGTACTGATGTGCTTGCTCCTTTTCGACGAGGTCGCCAGGATTGAAGTGTGGTGAGCCGTAATTCGTGTTTTCGCTCAAGCCTGTTGTGCTTCCCGTACCTCCTGTTTTAATGCTGTCAACACTGCCGTTAATCAGCGGTTTCCCCCATCCATCCAGGTCAGATAATTCCAATAAGGACGGGAGTCTGGCACCGTTCTCGCTGCCGCTGTCAGTAACACGAAGGTATGGAACAACTGTAGTGAACCTTATTTAAAGCCCTTAACAATGCGTTTTGGATGCACCATTCAGTTGCAACAGCAAGACATTGGGCCTTATCTTAACAACGTGTCTCTGCTAGTTTCCGACCGATGCAGTTGTCATTTGACCGTCCAGCGCCCATGCTGTTTATATAGCAAATGCATTTTCGCTCATTTGAGCCTGTGGTTGTGTTGGTCTAAACACGAGGTGTGGTCTTGCACACTGTTGACACATTGATATATTGAGGCAGCGGAAGGCGATTGACAAACAACTTCGTCTAAAGTCAACGCCGTGGCCCCTTATCATGATAGCAGCGCCTGTGACATGCGCACATCACGTGCACACTCCACTGGTTACCCACACGGGGAAACCCAGGAGCACACAAACACGCAACGGATTAAGAATTGAAAGGAAAAGACGTTTACTGTGAATATTTTTAAACGAATAGCAATAGCTGCAATCCATAACCAAGCATTGCTTCAGCTGCTCGACCGTGGTAACAATCAGCAGTGTTATAAAAATGCGCACACAGAGCGACCACGAGACCATCGTTTTCGTGCGTTGCAGTGATTACTACTACGTAGCGCAACGAGAGTGCTTTGCGCCGCATTGGCGCACGTCGGCAATGTGAACAAGGCTTTAGCCCGTGTGCTTAGATCATTGCAATAGGCTCCACAGTGTCGTGCACAGACATACTGACAGGTCATACAGACATACATATTCTCTCCCAGGTACAACCTGCCATTCCAGGCAGCGAGCCACCACGCAGTCAGTCCCCACTGCATCGTGCTGCCCCCCACCGCTGACCTCTTAAGCCTGGGTCCGGCCCGACACGCCCTCCAGCTGGCCTGGAACACCGCATGGCACTCTGGGATGGACAACCTCCTGGAGGAGCTCGCCAGTCGCTGCGGCAACACTAGCGAGTGAGAGCCTCTGTTTTTGTTAGTCCTGTAATTCCTGCAGAGGGTGTCGGGGAGACGGTTATTTGTCAAGGGAGACGGACAGTTCATTTAGTTATCGCATTTAAAAAAATACCAATGCGTTGGGTAAATTGTCCTTGACTTCAGAAGAGATGGAAATTAGCAAATAAATGCTGAAATTAGCCTATTTATTTAAATTTTTTAACTAATAGGTTTCATCGAGGGGTTTGCATTGTGTTACAGAGATAATTGTACAGTCTCAATAAACCGTGAACAACCAATAGATCCTTTTAGAGTATATTGAAAGTTACTGGTTCCTAATGGGGGGGTGCTTGTGTTTATTGATATCATGTAATATGTCCATGCAATGTGGCTTAAAATGTGGTCTGTTAATGCTACATTTGACAGACCACACATAATTAGCTAACTTATAAAATGTATCGTGTTAGTTCTTAATTGCGGCACAATGTGAAACCTATATGTATACAGTATATATTATACACTGTTGCTAAATCACGTTTGCCTATCAACACTTATTGCATCTTAACTGTCCTGGAGGGGTGGATTCCACCCTTTGTGGTCCCTTCCCAAGGTTTTTTACCTTTTCCTCTTGGAGTTTTTAACTTAAGTGTTTTCTTGCCCAGTGTAAGTGCCAGGTTAAGGTAAATGTATGCTGTAAAGCCCTTTGTGATTAAGGCCTGTATAAACTTGACGTGACTTGCTAACTTCGAGCTCAAATCAAAAACATATCCCAGCAACGCCGCCTCACACATTGAAACGCATTGTGAAGCAATGTGTAGTGCTGCGGCTTTGTTGATGTGAGGGGTGTTCGCCACTTTGTTTCAGAACATTCAGAAACCAGACATTTTTCTAACAATGTTGTTTTATTTTCCGTATTTTTCTTTTCCAAGGTTCCACAGCGACCTGAGGCTGTCGGAGGCACAGGTTCTGTTGCTACGGGCAACGCACCTTCCCGCCGGCCTTGAGGACTGCATCCAGGCCATCGCCATGGCAGCAGGACACAGTTCTGTCACCTCTGCCCTCGGCAAGCTCCGCCTCTACCTGCTGACGGAACGGTTAGCCCTGTGTCACGGCCACGCCCACACCTGCAGCGACATCCTTCAGTCCCTGGCATGGCAGCCTGCCATCGGCAGGTAAGCTCCCATGATGCAACCTCCTCAGGCTGAGTTGAACAGAGGCAACGACATTGTGAATCGGACGGTACAGCCAGCGCTCCGTGCCGGAATGAGCTCATGCTCCTCGTAACAAGCGCAACCGGGCTAGTAGGCTTATTGAAAATCCAAAATATCAATCTTCCCCACTTCTTATTTTGTTTGGTAATGACCAAACGATTTTCAAGCAGGAAACTTTTACAATATCCAGCATTGTTTGCACACAAATATACATTTTTAAAATGGTTTCAATTTCTTTTTTAAGTATAACATAATTGCACTCCAGTTTCCGATTTTACTCCTGCTAATTCATGTTCATTTCTAAAAGACTTGACCTCATAAGATCTCTACTGCAGTCTAATGATATACAGGCCCAGAGGCAACTTGCGTAAGCGAGTGACCGACGTCCATTGTTCCCTGTAGGTTTCTACAGGTGCGTCCTGCCTGCGCGGAAGACGAGAGGCTGCTGGTGGATATCGTTGGATTCCTTGATGCCCTCTTCAAACAGACGAGCGTCAAGGTGCAGTCTGACCCCGCGGACAAAGACCTACGGTGGATACTGGAGCTGCTCCTCAGACAAGTACGAACGCTGCTCTACAAGCTAGATGTTTTACCCAGGGGTAGGAAGGAAGGTCTGTAGTAAGGTTAGGGAGAGGAGTTGTCCCCCCCACCACCAACCCAACTTAAAAACACTTACAACTACTTAGGTTAAATAGGGCTCATGTCAAGTGAGCCTGTGGGTGCATTTCTCAACTGTCACTCAGAGTTATCTGAACAATTCAGGATGTGGAAAAAAAATGTGTGGAGCGCCTGGAGAGAAAAACGTGTGTTTTGGTAAGACTGCTGTCATACAAAATATATTATTTTATGTAATCTCTTCTTAAAGCCAACAAACAATAGAGTTTGTGCTCCCAGAACAATATACAGCACTACAGTGTTTGTCATGCGTGTGGATGCGGTAAAATTGTTATGTATTAATCAATTTGGCATCACTTCTTTCAACAAACACGGTACACTATATATGCAGTCCAAGTGTGAATAAATCTTACACTGACAGACTAGCCGAATATATTACTGTCTCATTACAAGGGGAAAACGGTTCGTAGCAACATGCCACTTCACAACCGTGGCAGATATTATTTCTTGCGCTCTTCTAACAAAGCTGGATTCCTCCATAGCCTGAAGAGAAAACCACTCTCTTAGCTAGGAGAGCTACTTTTAGGATTTAATCAGCCCTCACCTTGGCTTTCTCATTAATGTGTACCGTGTGTAAACAATGGGCCCTTCCCTGGTGGGCATAGTGCAGCTTCAGATAGAACTGCCTGGTAGGGGTGTGCTTCTCAGCTTTGCTCCGACTTCGCTGTAATTACTGAGCTGTTTCAGGAACATCTGTCTCCCTGCACTCACATTAACTAACTATGCTTGTGTGTTGTGCCATGAGGAGCTCTGTATGAGGCTCCTGCTTACTTACTGCGTCCTGGAGGGTGGAGATGTAGCTTATCGATGTCCCATGTTTCACGCATTATAACCCATTATTACAATTTCTCTAACATTTTTGAGCCAAGACCCCCTAAGAGAAGCACATGGTCCTCAACACCCTGTCTGACGTTTTTTTTATTTTTTATTTGTTTGCAAAAACTTGCCATATAGTATTTTAAATTTACAGTTGACCTTTCCCAAAGCCCCCCGCCCCTTTCACTCGTCTTACCTAGTTACTGTAACTGGGTAGGACACAACACCATAGAAAGCTATTACAGCAAAACAGATGGTTGAAGGAAGGTTCCCTCAGATTCAAACCATTTTATTGGAAGACATGCAAAAAGGGGCGGGGCTCGGGAAAGGTACATTTGGACAGATTGTTTTTGCTTTCATGCTGAACATTCCCTTTCATTTTCTGTTGCATTAACATGCCCCAACATGATTGGCTATCTGCCTGGGAGTGGCGGGACAGGTCAGAGATGATTTGTTACTGAATCCAGAAATTCACAGAAATTCACTGTAATAGCTGGGGCCAAATCGGACTTGTATTACACCAGAGGAATTCTTCCAAAATGACATGTTGTGAACACCTTTCAAAATCACCACAACCCATTTATATCCTCGAGACCACACGCGTGAGAGAACATGTTTTAGATAGGCTTCCCTTAACACTCGGAGAGTGTTGGTGGTTGTTCCACGGGCTAATTTGTGCATTACCTTCCATACAATGTTCCTCCGATCCATCTTACTCCACTATCCACCCCGTCCAGGAGAGTGTAACACTGCTTGAGCTGCTGCTCCACGGGGACACAACGAGCTCCGGGCAAGGCCAAGCAGGGCCACAGGAGCTGAGCAGCCAGATTAGCCAGAGGCGACAGCGAGAGGTCGCCAGCTTCTTTAACACCTTACTCCACCGCCTCGCACACACCACGGACAGGTAGGCATTGTGGTTTTCTTCTGTTGGCTACATGAAAGCTCTGGGCTGGTCTCATACGTGCAATGTTCCTTAGTGTTTTAGTCACATTGACATTTCATGACAAAGGCAGGACTTTGCACATCTGCCAATGCTCTGGAATGTTCTTTTGCTACAACACGGGGAGAAAGGTTAGTGGGGGTCGCCCGGGTGTCCCCCTTTTTTGGTGGGTTCCACAGACCTCGCCCTAAAACAAATGGTAGCATGAACATTGGATCTGGTTACATTTGCTTTTAAGGATAACCCTCCCTTAAAAGCTGAAATATAGTTTCCATCTCCCTGAAATGACTTTACCGGTAATGTATCATTGCATTTTGATGTCTTGAAGGTTACTGGTACACACTGGTACATGTTCAGAATATACACTATACCGTAGTCAGTCAACTTTTTACAGTGCTCATGTTTCAAATCTATTCTCTACTACAGTGTAGGCCTTTGTTGACGGCACCTTCATAAATGTGCGTTGCTCTTCTGGAAAGCCAAAGCGATAACGTACTCTAGGCCCAATTTGGAGTTTGCTAGCGAAATCACAGTGGACACGCTACGTTTCAACGAATCAGAAATCGCAGTTTCTGTCTCTCATGCACGTTTTGAATTAATTACTAGCTTATAGGCTATGATTCGTTAGTTGTCTAGGCTAAGGTAGACTACCTTAGTTCGTCATGCACTCTTTTTGCCTCAGAAGCTTCTGTATCACACACTGTGTTCCTTGAGTTGCATGCAGGCTGCCTGCTGGGGTTTACAGGCCTAATTCAGAGTTAAATAATGGTCAGAGCTGTCTCGAGCTGAGACAGATTCTCTATCTGCAATAAAATAGAATGGGCTTTACAAAACTTTATTGAAACTATGTTTGAAAGGAATAGGTAGCCAGTTTGTTTTGGTGTCTGCAATGGTTGTGCCACACCCAAATGAACACAGAGGAAACACAGTGCCAGTCATACAGTATACAGTACTTATCTAACATGCTATCTATTTTTACCTACCGGTAGCCTGAGGCCATGGGAGCACTATCGATATTACGGTGCCCTGTGCCTGTATTACCCGTAATATGAGGAAATGTGTTCTTCATTTCTAATTAATGTATTGTGTTCTTATGACAAAATGAATGGCTTATTTTGTGCTGGACTTACACCACACACTGTACACACTACCCAGCTATTAAAATACTTTGCTTGATTTGAACATTTTGTTAAATCTAATTTTACCTGAAATATTTGAGTAAATGTGTTTATTATATTGTCTAGTTCTGTATTACTATAATTTCTCTATTATTCTCCTTTTTGGGACAATAACATTGATCTTAAACTGAAATAATCAGAACCTCTATCAACTTATTGTTTTTCTCTCATCCTGTCACTCAAGGCAATGCTTGGCACTGGCCGGCCCCTTCCGGAGCCACCTGGCTATGCGCTCACTCCAGACCCTGTGCGTGTCAGACGCCCCGCGCTTCTACGGCCTACCCAGCCTGGAGAGGACCTTGCTGGGCATGGTGGCTGTAACGGCCACCCCCGGCTGGAGCACCCACTGCTCAGACCTGGAACCCCTCTCTCTATGCTCAAAGTGCCTCAGTGATCTGCTGGAGGTGTGTGCGCGCGCGCGTGTGTGTGTGTGTGTGTGTGTGTGTGTGTGTGTGTGTGTGTGTGCGCGCGCGCGTGCACGTGTGTACTTATTCATGTGCATGTGGAAGCCTCCTATTCTCTCAGAAGCTGCGAGAAGGTCAGAATGCCTCTAAAAAATAAATGTAAGCAACACTTGTGAGTGTCTGTGGAATTAATTAGAAGCAGGCCATATTTGGATGCACAACGTGAATAACAGTGGGGTTGAGAAAGAAGAAGAAGAAGAAAAAATACCCTGATTAGATTTGCCACACTGTGAAGATTATGATAATAATAATCAAGCATGCCAATTCCATCTGGTTTGTTGCTCAGCAGTCCATAACAGAAAAAAACAAGTGGGAAAAACAAGACATGATACGCAGCAGCTTCTGCAGCATTCTGGTCAGGAGGACACGCACGTGAAGGAGAACACGCGTCCACCATAGCGTCCGTGTTTGTTTACCTCGTCTGTGCGGACAAGTTTTCACGGGCAAGGAATTAAAAATGGACTCGCGCCGTTCCCTGGTGGCTGCGAATGTCTCTCTGAATACATAGCGATGTTTAGCTCTCATTCTGTTCTCCCTCTCGCTCCACCTCTCATCTACGCTTGGAGTGGGGGTACGACCCCCCCCTCTCCCTCCACACTCTTTCCCCCAGGCTCAGCTGGCCTTGCGCGCTCTCTCTCCTCTCCACTGGCCCTCCAGTGCCGTCCCCCCAGCCCGAACCGCTCCAAGGTGGAGGGAAACAATTATCCGCCGTGGTGTTAAACGCCGATTTAAATGCGGCGAGCTGCACGACACACGGCAGCAGGCTTCCCCCGGTGTTCAGAAGAAGAAGTCTGCTCTGATTTGACAGGAAACTAATAGTTAACACTTAATTAATAGTGAGTAGAAAAACACTTCCCTGGAAATACAGGTGATAAATACACTTACATTTACAATGGACACATTCATAAATGAACAGAACAGAGCCTGATACATAACTGTTGGCCAGCCTATATAATCCTGGGACCTCCTAGACAACAAGATGGGTGCATTTTAATGGGCTATCCTTCAAATACAAATTCTAACAATTGTAACCTATGCCTGTTCTACCAAATGCCCTACAGCATACAGAGGTAGGCAGGCGTATGCGTCTGCCTCTGATATTGCGATGTACTGTAGGCGTGACCCAGGTGGCGTTCTGCTTTTTAACTACATATCGCGTCATGCAGTACTTGAAGGATTATGCTTCCTTCACACAGGTGATCTCCTCATTCTATGTCGAGTGGAGTGGTAACTCCATGTCCTTCATGGGGAAAGGCGTGACCAAGAACGCCATCATCTGCCTTCTTCACCTCTCTCACGAGATGATGGCTGAGAGCGAAGACGAGGTCAGTGTGAACTGTGCACGCGCTAATTAGCAGCTACGTGTTCGGATATTATGAGGAATTGCAGGGCGCAAGAATGACAACGAGAACTATTTTCGTCACTGTGGGGACTATTGCTTGACAACAGCATTTAGCATGTGCGGTCAGAAACAATAACAACATGGATACAATATACTTTGTGCTGTGACATACCGCTCATATAGCCATTCAGGCCATGTTAAAAAAAGAGCAACTCCAGCTCAACCAGACTGTTCAACAAAGGGAGACAAGTGTGTCAAAATGTAATGATGCTCTATGGGGCCTAAGCATGTTAATTGAAAAGGAAACTAAAGCGTTCTGTGCAAAGTACAGCAAGGCACAGAGCCAGGGTCAGACCGGCCATCGGGAGAATCGTAAGCGTTCCTGAGCAGCCGGTCAAAGTAACAGCTCGCTATGGCTGTGGCACCACGGCAAAAAATAAACCAAAAAGATATGCAGCCTAATATGAGCCGCTTCATCTGCTGCATTTGCTTTGAGCACTACCTGAATACCATGTAACTGGTTTTCTGGAGAGATACAAAATCTGAATAGGAGGGGGAGTATCCCAGTGGAAACCTGGAAGTTTACAATTGGTCAATAGTTTCTCGTCTGAAATCAAAGTGTGGCGAAGCCGTTCAATTCTTTCCTTTTGTGTTTTTGCTGTGTCTGTGAACTGTGAGCACAGAGCGTGTGGCAGAGCCCTGTGGTCCAGGTTTGTAGACTGGCACTTACCTTAGCACCATTAACGGACTGACACGTTTAGCATTAAAACCACAACCTGTTTTATGCATGTGAAGGAAAGCTGCGAGTGCCCCTCCCTCCGTAAGACTACCAGTAGGTCTACTAGCTAGAAAAGCAAATGTTTTAGTATTTTGAATTATTAATAATTGTGAGGGACGGTTTGGGGGAGGGGGGTTGTCAACTTCATTAACCATAAAAAGCAACTTGATTAACCATAAGGATTTTACCAAATGTGTGCCTACAAAATGCTATATTCTATATTAATCTACAAGTAGTAGATGTTTTTGATTAAGAGCTGATTGGTAACCTCATGTTGTTTTGATGTTATCAGCTGCACTGCTCTGTGGTGTATATGTCTTTTATGTGGTGGAATATATAAATATATATATAATATAATAATCAAAATAAATTATACCATTCAATAATACACTGCTGAGATATTGGTTGATGATACACTAATGCGGCTGGAAATTGTCAAATTACTTAATATTCCAGTAATAAGAGGTTGGTGGTGAGAATGAGCTCTATTTCTATATAGTCTGCACATACTGTCCAATATAAAATTTTGCTTGAGCAGTGCTTGCCTTCGATACAGCCTGGACTGCCCTCTAGTGGTAGAGAGCAATTCTAACTGTTTTCAGAATTACCATTTGAAGGTCTGTGAAACAATATTGAAATGCCAAATCTGGTTAACCTAGTTGTCAAAAAAATCTGAAAGCTGATTTGTTTTCTTTTCCAAAGCCTTGCCTTACTGTTGTTTTCTTGTTTCAGAACTTCATTTCCCAGTGGTCTTTAGGACACGAAGCAGCACCTGAAGAAGCCAGTGGTCTTCAGCTTGGTTTGGCCTGGCTCATCCCACTTTGGGTGGACCGGGATCCTGAGGTCCCACTCAACGCACGCACACACACACACACACACGTGCGCGCCCGCACTCACACTCACCCTCACACACATGTACACACATGCACAGACACACATATGCGCACACACACATTCTGTTAGAATAATAATAGCAGCATGTCATCATGGCTAACCTTCTGTATACAGCTCACTTTACTGGAAAGTGTGCTGTAAAGTCTTTACACAATATCAGTAATCCTCAAAATAATTGCTATCAGCCTAAAATACCAGTAAAATGCTTAAAATTCTAAGGTTAATTTAACAGAGCAGTAGAACTATTATTATATTAGATGTTTATAAAGAGCTAAAGTGGGAAAATAAAGGGTCGTCATAGACAGTCAATGACTTGTTGGGAGTGTTATGAGGTGGAGAGCCGTAGCTCTGGTATGGATTTCAAAGCGATATGTCTTCTGGCAGGGGACATCTTTCAATTGAGACAAAATGAACCCAATAAGGACCAGCGACTACATGAAACGACAAAAGTAAACTTCACGACAGCTTAGTTTTCCTAAACATATTCTATATTTTCCTGTCTGGCGGAGTGTATTGACGAGGGACTCCTTGCTGTGAAATGCCAGATTGGCAGCTTTAAAAAAAAAAAAAAAAACTAGTCTACTTTTTTTAATGACAGAATATCTTGAGAGACCTGAGACAGAGACTTCATAGATGTCTGGAGTGGCACTTGTTAGATCTCTGATGTCACCCGCTTATGGACGCGCATACTGTCGCTCATTTAATCAAATACGCTCACATGCACTCACATCTATTTCCCTCTGTTCCCCCCTCTTCTCCGCCTCTCTCTCTCTCTCTCTCCCTCTCAGGTGAGGTTTGCCAGTTTGGGCGTGGGCTCCGCTCTCTCCTCGGTGCCCAGCGGGTGCCGTGCGCTGAGTGCCAGCTGCCAGAACATCAGCGGGGGGCTGTGGGGCACGCTGCTCAACATCCTGCTGGATCAGTGGGAGAGCAGCGCGGTCCGTAGAGAGGTACCAGCACCGCCCCACCGCACTGGAGCTACTAACAGGCCACGCCCAGCTGCTCCCAGCCAGAGCCCCAGCCTACACATATGGAATATTAACCGTCCTCTCAGACCAGCAACCACATCCCATAAGGAAACTCTGGGCGTGTTTATCTGTGTTGGGGATAGCATCAGAGTAAAGGCAATTTAGTGATACTGCAGCAGCGGGTGTTAGGGAAAAGAATCTGCCCTTGACTACTTTTTATCTGGTTTTATCCAGTGGTTTTCATTATTGTTAAAACTATATTGTATAAGAATATACGGTTATATTCCCCTGTGCCTTTAATTGTATGAACAACACAGGAAGGGCATGTTCAGTTCTTGACACAATGACAGAGGTAGAAAATAGTCTTCCTTGTGTTACCTGCCAAGTGCAGACAGGTGGCAGTGTTGGTTTCATCGTGTGTGTGTGCGTGTGTGTGTGTGTGTGTGTGTGTGTGTGTGTGCGTGCGTGCGTGTGCGCGCACGAATGCGTGTCTAGGCTGCGTTTATTCTGCAGAACCTGCTGGTAATGCCAATGCCTGCCAACGGAGAGGAGGCAAAGGACTCTGACTGGAAGGTCAGTCGGTTGGTACACTTCATCCGTACAGGGTAGTATAGCGGTAAGGGTGGTTGACTCTCACCCAGAGGGTCGTAGGTTTCATCCTCAACAAACCCACCCTGTTTAAAAGCATCGTTCAGTTCAGCAAGATATTTAACCCCTAACTGCTCCTTAATGCATGTAATTCTACTCACTGTAAGTCATTCTCCGGACAATCGCACTAGAGTATTAATCACATATATAAGTTGCAATTATATTTCGGTCAGGCTATAAGTAGTATTTGTATTGTTTTTTGATGCTACAGTAGCCAGTTGTAATTTGCCACGAGTGTATACAGTGCCATCTCTTGGCTGTAGTTTTTTACGCAGTAGACAATACACACAACTAAATAAAACAACAAAAAAAAAGGATTTGTAGTCCGGACAATACGGTTATTGTAATTTATTAAAATGTAGTTATTCTGTCAAGCGCACACAGTCACATACACACGTCCCTCCTTGAGTGGACTCACAGTATAACAGGTCCCCTGCGCATGTACATATTGATTATACAGTATCTCTGTATGCATTGTTTTGTACAGCATATGTTGTTTTTAATGTGCTTGCTAAATAAATGGACTTGACTCCTGACCACCCAGAACCCGTGTGTCCATGACGAGGTGGCGGGCGTCTCTCTGGTGGGCCTGCCCGCCCTCCAGGCTCTGCTTTATCACTGCCAGTACTTCCAGCAGGTGGCGCTTGCCGCTTCCTCTTGTCACCGGGGCAGGTACACCTTCCACCTGCAGGCCCCAGGCTCCGCCCCCGGCTGGCAGGGGAGCTGCTCTGGTAGGCTCCTCGCTCGCCCACCTCCCTCGCCACCGAACCAATCAAATGTGATGTCAGGCGTGGCTGTGTAGCGCTATTATCTCATTCATTGAGCGTTGTAGAAACGTCTTGTTTTAGACATGCACACTCGGTCGCTCATTTCTTTTTAATCAAACACACTCACATGCACTCTTTTTCTGTTTGTATTCCTCCCTCTTCTTTTCTGCCTCTCTCTCTGTTTTCTCTCACACATTTAATATCTGATAAGAGCTGACGTTCTGTCTCGGTTGGCTGAGAGGAACTAGTCTTAGTAAAAGTCACAATTCTGTCTGCATGAGAAGCGCACAATCACAGGGGCACACATGCCCATGCAAAGAGTGTGGGTGTTTTTTGGTGGAACCACTATTGCTCACCTCACCCTACCACCTTTGTGACCACAGTCTCACACACACTCAATATTTTAAGGTGGGCCCATACACTGTGTGACTTCCGTCAATATAGTTATAGGTAGCCAGCTAGTATTACAAGGTGGTACCCTGTAATCAAAAACAAATGTGGATTAAATTGATTAAGCTGCATTACAGCTGCAATATTCACAACAGGTTTTTCTCCTCCTGAACATTTAACCCACTTTATAGAAAATACAGATAAATATTGGCATTTAACCTAAATATATCGGAATATGATTTTTGGTCCATATCGCCCAGCCCTAGCTACCGAACTTCCGCCTTTTTGCTGCACTGCGTCGGTGTGTGAAGTGGGTGAAATCCCATGGTGACATGAAGCGTGATATGGACAGAATCTTTGGAGGCTGGCTGGTTGAGCTGGGGCAACAGCCTTGCTTGTAGACTTGCCCACTCCTTGCCCGTATAGGCTATTATTGAAGACATATTTTGGGGAGTGCGGCCACAAAGTTTCACTGTTATTATAATGCCATAATTACAAATACATCGTTAAACTTTAAATTTAGCAAAAAAAACCCAAAAGAAAACAACTTCTTCCTTGCTTAACCTCTCCCTTGGAGAAGCTTCGGAGGCAGGGAGAGCCGTCAGGTCGGGCTTGACAGTCAGTCCGTACAGTGTGAGCACATAAGTCTTGAGGACGCAACAGTCTGGACAGGCGAATTAATCGTACTGTGTGAGGGCTGAAATCGGCAGCGATCATTTTCGTCGCACATTGTATGCCCAGCCGTAGCCTGGACTGGGTAAACTGTTTTTTACAGGTCCATAATAACAGCGTGCTCTCGTATGATTTAGTGGTGTGAAACGTGTGTTTTGTGTCGCCATGGTGGTCTAGATATAGAAGACTCTCTGAGGGTGTGGAGCGAGGCCCCCCCACCACACGCTGTCACCTCCAGTCGAGCTTCTAGTTCCCTCTCCACTTCCAGCACTGTGGTGAGCCTCATCCATCACACACACACTGTGCAAGGTAACGGCCCAGGTCTACACTCCACGCCCGCAAACAGTGTGTGACGTAATATTGTCAGCTCAGCGCAGACGTGTGCACGTTGACTGTGCCTGTGCGAGAGTCTGAAGCCCCGAGCCCACTACAGACGGCAATGGATAATAATAATAATAATAATAAACTTTATTTGTTTAGCACTTTTCGTACAAGAATTGCAGCTCAAAGTGCTTTACAGAGATGGATAACATGCACAACCGTGCTTGCCAGGAAAAATACAGAAATACAGTAAAAACAACATAAGTATGTCTTCTTTGTATAAGTATGTCGTCTATGTTTCAGTATGTCTTCTATGTTTCAGTATGTCTTCTATGTTTAAGTATGTCTTAAATAAGTATGTCTTCGTAGCGTGACTCTGTATCACCTTCTAACTAACCCTCAGTAGTTTTTCTATGTGATTGCTGGATGTCCTTCTAAGCTCACAAATGAGTGTTCATAAGCAAATAGTAAATCATTTTTTCCCAGCAAATCTTACACGAGCTCTGTCTCTCTCTTCCAGATCAGGGGTTCAGGCTCACACACGCCTGTGTTTCCGTCGCCATCTCCCACCGCGGACACGGCGGCAGTCAGCAGACTGATGGCTCAAGGTACTGTAGAGAGCTTGTGTTTATGTCTGCACGTCTGCCGGCACGCTCGCCGCATTTATGTCTCAGCGGTCGAAGCGCGTCAACCTTGTCTGTAGTTTTGTCTCCAAATAGAAACCTCTGTCTAAGCCTCTGTGTGTGTGTGGCTGGGTTTTCTTTTCCCCATTTAGTCAACCAACAATTATTATAGAACTTGGGCTTGACATGAATGTGGCTTTAATAGTGTTAGTGGAACATAAAATGGTACTACAGTAGTAGTATTCTCTGTTACTGGTTTGTATTGTGGCTATAATGTGTCACGCTGCACGCAGCACATGAATAATATAATAAATACGTCAGTCCAATCATCTACTGCGTGCGTGCGTGCATGTCGTGCAGGCCAGAGCGACACAGACGTCAGTGACTCAGCCAGCCGCCGGGATTCCCGAAAAGGCGAGCTCCTGGCAGCGGAGCCCGTTTCCACGGTAACGCTTGACCTCATGACTGCCCACTGTGGCCTGCTGACCAACCTTTTGGCCGCTCTGCCAGATTTCACCCTCACCGCTCTCCAGCATCACCGGCTCCTACCATTGCTGGCGAAGTAGGACACATACACATACACACACACACACGCGCGCTAACACCCGCCTGTAAGGTCATTCAAGCTTTGGGACTGTCCTTGACATTATTCTAGCTGGTTGGGGAGAAATCATATGGCAGACAATGTTGACCCAAGCCCATTTTATCCTTCTCTCCCTCCATACCGGTATATTGTGACGCTCAAATCGAATCAAACTATTTATTTGAGAGATCTTGGCGATCCTGGCTGTCGGGATTCTATAGATTATAATGGGGGGGGTCAAACACACTCTAACTGATGAGGTTCAACTGTAATACTGGTCTTTCTCTGTCATCAGTGAAGAATAGCATGGGCACATTGCATAACGCATGGGCACAGTGCATGGGCACATAGCATAGCGCATGGGCACATTGCATAACGCATGGGCACAGTGCATGGGCACATTGCATAGCGCATGGGCACAGTGCATGGGCACATTGCATAACGCATGGGCACATTGCATGGGCACATAGCATAGCGCATGGGCACATTGCATAACGCATGGGCACAGTGCATGGGCACATTGCATAACGCATGGGCACAGTGCATGAGCACAGTGCATGAGCACATGGGCACAGCGCATGGGCACATTGCATAACGCATGGGCACATTGCATAACGCATGGGCACAGCGCATGGGCACATCGCATAGCGCATGGCCACAGTGCATGGGCACATTGCATAGCACATGGGCACAGTGCATGAGCACATGGGCACAGTGCATGAGCACATGGGCACAGCGCATGAGCACATGGGCACAGCGCATGAGCACATGGGCACAGCGCATGGGCACATTGCATAGCACATGGGCACATTGCATAGCACATGGGCACAGCGCATGGGCACATTGCATAACGCATGGGCACAGCGCATGGGCACATTGCATAGCACATGGGCACAGTGCATGAGCACATGGGCACAGTGCATGAGCACATGGGCACAGCGC
>JAODOY010040755.1:0-18048 GCA_025399855.1 Forbesichthys papilliferus
GGAGAGAGAGAGAGAGAGAGAGAGAGAGAGAGAGAGAGAGCAATAGGGTGTGAAAAACAAGCTAGCTGACTGCTACAGCAATCACCTTCACCACAACCTCAAACTCTTGCCCCCCTCCCTATCCTCCCCCCTCCTTCTCCCCCCCTTCCCCACACACGCCCCCCACGCAATACATTATTACGCAGTAACATAGACAGCAGGACCAGGAGGCCTTGCTTCAGCACCATTACTTCCTGGCCACGGTTGGGGGTGGCGGGGTATAGGGTGTCTTACATAACGTGGGGACATTCAGACATATTCTTCCCACACCGAGAGTGGCTCTGCGTGGCCCAACTTAATTGGGATTGATGGTACAGCACATTGGGTCTAAATTTAGTCCCAGCATTTCTCTTCCTTCGCTGTCGAGGCGGGGCAGAAGCTTCTCCGTGGTCACGCACGGCGGTAGATGGGAGGAGGGCATTGGAGCTGAATTGTGCTTCTGTGACACACTGGCTGGACCTGCTCACTGCACCGTACCCCACTTCATCTCCCCGCGTGTCCCTCTGGCTGTCTCACGATTATCTCAGCATGCAGCGGGACGTTGCGGATCACTTCCTCGGGAGGGAGGAAAACCCTAAGGAACAAGATTTCATGTTCCGAGTTCCCAATTCTAAAATAACACAGTATATGCGAGTCGGTTCAACTGTAATGAACAATGAAAATGATACATTTATGTGGGGATTTGGTATATACTACTGTATCCAATCCCCCTGCCCCTACCCCCCCCCCCATCCCCCCTCCCTCCTTCCCAATCCCCCCCACATTGGACATATACTGGTGTCTTTATTATTAACACCATGTAGGTCTCCATATGAGAATGTGGGTTGATACAACTAAGCGATGGTGTATAGGAGAGTCTCTGGGTTAAATTGTGTAGTGGCCTAATAGTTGCCTTGTGATGAAGCTTTATGGTTGTTATCACGCACACAACTCATTTCATGTGGCTGTTCTTTGTCAAGGCACATCATCATTATCACGATATTTTCTTGGATTCACGTCAAACAAAATAAGTTTTACATCTAGAACAGCCACTTTTCAATTTGTTGTTTTTCTACATCTTGGCCTGATTTTCAAAAAACAATGCAGTTTCTATTTAATACCTCAGTAAGTGGTAGCAAGTGTTCTTTTTCAAAAACAAAGTGCTTCTCAGAAAATTAGTCTGGCACATGTCAACTGCATTTTGTTTTGAAAAATGCCTCTTTCAGCCCTCAATTTAGTGGCTTGAAGACTGAATGTAATTTGGCAGCAGGTCTATGAAAAACAGTGCGATCAGCTCAGTAGCAACTTCCGTCACACTTTGCCTGGCAGCTTGACACTGCAATGAGTTTAATGACATGGTGTCAATTCAGTACATAGAATGGAAACTTGCTCAACATCCAAGACAAAGATTCAGTCTAAAATGAATCCACTTGTACAACAATGTACAACTACTAACATTAGTCACTTTTAAAAAAGTATGTCCTATCTGTTGATCTAATGGGCTGATTTCTAGTAATTTTCATCAAATAAACAAAATAAAAAAGGCCATATATTGTATTGGTTTACAATTAATTCTCACGCCATAGCTACAGCCTGTATGGATTGAATCTAAACCGTGATGTGAGGATGGGATGTACTGATTGTTTCCCCTGTGAGGCAGCTATGCTGACAATGACTACATGTTGACACAGGGACGAGTGTGTGTATAAGCTAGCTACACTCACAGTGCCAAAGTGGAATACAGAGGACAGAGAGCAAACCATTGAAGCTTATTTGGCCACCATGGCAACGACAATGGAGGGAGAAACGCTGTTGAATTGTAGCCATCGATATATAATCCCATGTGAGAGTGTCACAGCCCCAAGGCAACAAAATGGGATTGTAAGAAATGTATTGGAAGAGAAAGGAAATAGACAAGAGAGCAAGAACAAGATCTTAAGACTATGAATATTATTTTTCTGACTGACATTTAAGGTACAACCGCTGATTGTGTAATTAATGTCCCACAAAACCAAAACTTTCTGCCCCAGTTCAGTGTTAATATTTAGAAAGTGTGACCTTATGGTAAGGACTGGAGTATTCTGTAATGCCAGCCATTCAGCATGGAAACCAAGGAGCCAACATCATTTATTATGATGGTTTTAAACACAGGAGCTATTCTGGGTAGAAATCAAGGAGTTCCCCTTTAACACTTAAGTACTTTGTGCATTTATGAAAGAAGACTTATGAAAGAAGACAGTAATGCTTTTGGCATGAAGGCAAAACTCACCTAATGTGTTTTCAGCAAATCTTTAAGCCGTAACTTGCTAGTAATAAGTAATGAACATCCGGTTACAATTAACCCCCACCCTTATAGCATTTTTGAATGAAAAACCATCAATTACAACCCACCCTAGAATTCAAAATGATGCTACCAATTAGGCTTCCCTATCACTTGTGAATGCAAATTTAAAACAACTTCTCATTAACCAGTTTAATGATAATTTCAGCGGGTCATAGGACCAACCCTTCAAATCTCACAGTGAATACCAAAACAAGCGATAGTGTTCCATCCACACCAAATACTGGAAAGCTGTTCCCAGTGTTAAGACAACATTTATATCTCAGCACAGAAAGCAATTAACACTAACAATGTAAAGCACTGTATGGTCAGTACAAACATAGATACACTCATACATCCCCATTTTGCTAGTGTAAATTAATACATGTTTCTGTGCTAATAGACAAATAAGCAACATTCTCAGGGCTGCTAGTCAAGGATACTGATAAACGTTCACCTTCATAATATATATTTAATTTGCTGTTAAGTCCCTCATGAATTGCCCCCTTTTCCATGTGAGCCTGGGCTAACAATCTTTTGGCCTTTGATTCATGTAATATCCACCGTTAACTTGACATCATCTGCATTTGCCAGAATGCATCCAGATGTTAAATTTTGTTGAAAAGAAATCGGTAAAAAGTAGGGATACACTTCATTTATCAGACGTACATTATTAGCTGATATTTGACTTATCGGAAAATAAGACATTCACCAATAGAAGTGACTTGTGTTTATCTGTTTTGTGTCAAATTCTGCTAAATGCTGTGTTATTTGTGGACTGAAATAGACAACAGAGCTGCAGATTCAGAGAATATCCATAAGAGGTATCACCTATACCAGCCACTGGACATACTGTAACTCTTACCTAAGAGTTAAATTAATGTTGTGTGCACCTGTGGTTTGTTTTCAAATAAAATGAAACGAAAATGGCTGCAATGTGCGAGTATTTCACCAATATGGGTATAGCTATTGGCCAAACTTGTATCAGCCCAGAATTTCATTATTGGTATATCCCTAAAGACATCAAAGGAGGAACAAACGAAAGTTGAATACAGGTTTGCACTGAAATTAATGTATTATTAATTCACGCTGGAGTGCATTTGGGCAGTAGAGGACTGTATGATGTTGAAACTAAGCAATCATATAGCATAAAAAAATAGAAGCATGCACCTGTTATTTGGACATGTTATTGAAATTGTACACCCAGTAAACAGAAGTTAAAATAATCAAAGTAATTCAAATAATTATTCTGGTCTCTGTCCGGACTCTCTCTGGCCAAATCTGAAAGCCTCTACGCATCATTTTTTAAACTTACCTTGAATACCTCATCCATGGTGAGAACTGACTTTCAAAATCAATCTCACCAGCAATCAATCTTCCCCTGGCAGGGTAAGTCTGCCGAAACTGGGAACCATTCGCTATAGAGGAAGTAGTAACATTTCAATTTCTCTCTCCAACTCTTAGTGGCAGCCAGCATATGTTAGCCTTGGCACTGGTTGGAACAATTATGAATGTGTGACACGGTGTTCGTGTTTGAAGGCAATGGTGAAATTATTTCACTTTTGAAAGGTGTATGAGATATTAAATATAGGCAGTGATGGACTTGAGCATAACAGATATAAATGTTTGTGATTTGAGCCCTCAGACTCACTAGGTAATTTTAATTGTATTAATTTAATGATCGTGTTTAATTATATAATATAATTCGTCACAGTGGGTGCCATTTATGAGTCTAATCCCTACCTCCTCATCAAAACTCATTCCCTGAAATACCCCTCAACATATCCCATTCTTATATAGGCTGACATTCAATTGCTTAATTTACCTAAAATAGTGTCTAGGATAAAGGGTCGATTAGAGGCTACATTTTTTGGTACCATTAGCAAGCAACCTGAGTAACAAATTGTGTGCAGATCTTACTGTGATTCACTGGTCTGGTGTCTTACTGGGTATATGGCAGAGTTCATTAGCAACAGCAGGGCACAAACAAAAGGTTGCGCAGACCCTGGAGCCTGGTTAGGTTAAAAGCCAAACTTCAAAAAAATAGGTGGAATAAGGTGCCACTGTAAATAATGATTATATTGTCCCTTTAGTATACAAAGACTTCATTAGTAGCCCAGTCATTACATCACAACACATTAAACCCCAGCTTGGGTCTGAAATTAGGAACGTTGTAATGTGTTTTAAGGCACCATATCATTCCAAGTTTCGACTGTAATTTTGTACTGTAACCTTCTAGCTAAACATTCAGTTTCTGTTTTAAATGTGCCGTAACCTGATTGGCCATCTGACTGGAAGTGAGGAGAGGTCAGAGATGGTTTATAATCCAGACATCACACCTGAGACCAAATCTGACTGGTTTCTTTTACACAATGAGGAATTTCCAAATGTGTAATTTTAGGTCCTTTTAGAGAACGGACCATTTTTATAATAGAGTTAACATGTAATACATGTTAATTCAAAAGGACATGCAGAAATGTGAGACATTGTTGCTGCTCACAGAGCACAACTAGTCTTTAAAGGTAATAGTGTCATGGAGCAGACGTCACACATTGTCAAGTGGGTGAGGCTCTGCTGAGTGAATGGTCGGCTGTCTCAAGAACGACCACGAGAAAATCCCAACCAGTATATCCATCCTGAAGGAGTGACAAAAATCAATGGGCGAGACGCTTATCGGGAGCGTGTTAATAATTCATTGCTTGCCCATGGTGGGAATATAATTGATCAAGGGGAGATAAGTTGTGGTGATAAATATTTCAAGGGGTGCTGAGAGAGAGAAAGAGAGAGAGAGAGAGAGAGAGAGGGAGAGAGGGAGTAGAAAGACCCAACAGCCAACAGTTCTCAACAGGAGACCAGCCTTATTGAGTCTTGCCAATTGTCAAGTAATTTTCTCTGAGTGTCTGTGTGTTCTACTGATAGCTCTCCCAGAGATGACAGAGAAGGCTCCCATGGAGAAGATCACATACTGTAGGGCTGGAACATGTACAGGCTGACTAACAGTGTATTGTTCAGGTCTGTGGATCAACTCTGACAAAGGGCCAGAGCCTTGGAATTGTTTGGACTAGCGGCTGATTCAAGTGTTTGGCATGATCAAGTAATAGGACAAGTTTGTTTTAACAACAGGGATTGTTATTTCTCGGCATGTGCTGCATGGCTTAGGTTCTATGTTGATTGACAGCTCTGGTCATTTGTAGTGGTGGAGGATTTGCATATCCGAGTGTGCTGGTTAACCGATGGACTGAAAATAAATTAAAGTAATTAATGTAAAACTGATAATTCACTTCAAATACATGTATATGATACCTGATCAAATAATCTAATAGCTGTTTCTAGTCAGTGGCATACACTAAATAGAGAGAGCTCTTTTCTCTCACTTGTTGGTGTCCAGTAATTGTTTACTCAGGTGTCACTTAAAGGATTATGGATGTGCAGGATCTATACTTGTGTTTACAGTACTGTACCGGCCAATTCGCCTTCCTTGTTTAAACATCGATTTTGGTGTTGATTGAAATGTGTGTCGTTAATTGCACAGGGTACACATGCTTGCCAATCTCCAGCATGGACGCATAATGGAGTATCTAATTTGGACGAAGGAGTTTGTGTCGTCATGGAGACAGAGTGTCCGAGTTTTTGGTAGTGTCGGAAAATAGAGGTGGGGATAGTAGAAGCAGCACACGTATCAAAATACTGTAGGCTACATGTCAATACATATTATGACAACAATCAGACATCCATCCCCATATTTCCATAATGGAATGAACCTTGGTTTCGTAACCACTCTGTTTTATGCTGCTGCAGTGATTATACAGTGAGTGACTTGGGCCCTTCAGAATTAATCTGCAATCTTTAAATGGTTCGGGTCACCTCTAGTAATGTGTTAGCCTCGCGAGACCATCCTGATCTGAGCTGCAGTTTAATTTCGCCGTGAGAATCAGTCTGGAAAGCCTAGGAATCATTTTGAATGTGTCCGAGTAGCAGCTTTCCAATCAGCGTCGTGTTGATAACTATACGGGCGTGGTTTAGATGTGCCGACAGCGAAAACGACCAGATGGTTCATCCAATCAACTGCCAAGTGTTTTTTGGAAAGTACCTGCCATTCTTAAAAAATCTCAATGTACGGCTCCCCAGATGGACTTGTGACAACAATTCCTCTGGCATGTCAGGTTAGTCATGTGTATCATCAGAGCAGTATTGTGCCATGTTGACACTGCCTCTTTTTTCATTACAGAAAAACATCGGAACACAACCTACATTAAGTAGCATTTTTGATGCAGCATGGGAATTAGGTTATTAACTCTAAATACTGTAGAAGGTTTCCTCTGTCCTTAGAGGTATCGTAAGCTATTGAAAGCTAATTGTAAGATAATACACTTTTTGTCAAATTCATTATCTCCTGGCATTTTGCTATCTTACCGTCCTCTGTGTGTGTTGAAACAATAATCAGGTACTTCTACACAGCCCTGGCTCCGTAAATAGGAACATACCGTAAACAAAGTGGTAAACACCACTCACAACAAAGCCGTAGTACCAGAGTACTACGCTTTTCCTCACAATGTGTTTCAATGTGTGAGGCCGCGCTGCGGAGGAACATTGCTTTGATTTGAGCTCCAAGTTAGCACGTGTTCTCAAGAGTGTCTTCCCCTGTCTTTAATTGTTGCCAAAAAAACATCTGCCACATCTCAATATACATGATTCATTTATATCATACCTTAACAGTTGTTTAAACATGTGCAACATAAAGGGAATTTTTCCCTCACACATTTTCCAGTTTCTCGTAAAACTTGTGAAAGCTATAGGTGAATTTGTAGAAACCTCATATTTCATCATCATATTATCAGTGCTGACATCAACTCTTTTATACACAATTAACATTAATTAACGGAGATATTAAAAATATTAATTGTTTGTACTTTACTGAATTTACCAGGGCTGTATCAGATTATGTTTTCAACAAGCACAGAATGGTAAGATAGCGAAATGTGAGGAGAAATTTGGCACAATGTCTATTACTGTAGTTTATACAAATAGCTTGTAATAGCTGACTTTACCTTTAATTCTTAACAAAGGTCAAGGTCAAAAAGATCAACTCATCAATAAACTATTTATTTTTGATGAAGGAAAGGGACACTGCTTTCCCCCATACTTTCACAGAATATGTTATGTGTGTGTACCAGCAAGGTCCTCATAAATTAAACTAGCATTAAACAAACACTTATAATTAGGCGCCTGAATAACCAAAGATTGAACTTGAGCTTCTACATATGTTTGTTTTCTAATTAGAATAAATTAGCGGTGTCCGGGTTGCTTCAGCAACATTATTCAGTAACTAGCATGGGATATATCACTGAAACACAAACAAAACAGAAAACATTGCAATTGTTATATTTGGGTCTGGGGAAAAGGTATAATTCTGTCACAAATTACAATAAGAACACATGAACATTTCACAGTATGTCAAATGAAAGTTGAATCAAATTGTTTACATTTTAAAATCTTCTGATGACCACCTGATCTCAGATGGTGTCACTGTGACAGGGTATTTCATTGGGTCATCCCCACGCAACCCTCATCCAGTCTATTGTTATTTTCACCTTCCCTATACTCTGGGTTGTCAACATCCAGGCCACTGCATATAGCTTGACATTCACAGTGTTTTTGAATGTCCTATGTTTAGCCTTTCTGGCATTAATACAGTGTGTCTGGTCTTCGTACAATATCACATCTAGTTTCCATCAATTTCATGATAGTGTAAGAACATTTATTCATGCACATCAATTGTGAAAACAAGTAATGCATTTACAGTAATTAAGGTAACAATAAATTACATACCATGTAACACAACACAGGAATAAGCGAGTAAATTAAACTAAATACTAGAAATTAGATTGGTTGGAAAGAAGCAATAATCATGTCTTCTTTTTCATTCAGCCACCGCCTTAAAAAAAAAGAAAATGATAAATCAAAATTTAAAATGTCCAAACCCGAATGCAAGTATAACCTCATGTGCAGAGATTACCCAATTAAAAGTGTAATCCTATTCAGACTGACATGAACCCGGCACTGCTTTCAAATACAGATAGATTAATTTCTTACAAGCTTTGGAGTTGTGGATGTGGTCAAAGCAAATCTGACTGTCTCCAGCTCTCTGCCAAGTTTTAAATAAACCCCCGCTGTCAGAGAGGATTAACTGCAATGTGAAGCCTTTATTCTCCCTTTAGTCAATTTAACTCAGTTATGTGCCCAACCTAAGCAAATCCTTAATTGAGAGATCATAACTCAGCTGGAAGTCGAAGATGTACCTGACCTTAACTGATGCCTATTGACAGAGCTTCTCTTTTTAAGATTGAATCATGTCTTTGCCATTTGTGCCTCGAATACCATTTTCTAATGCCACGGGCCATATATTAATGGTGGATTTTAATTAAATATTACAAAGTTGATACTTTTAAGACTTTAAATTACTTTAGATGGAATACATTTTAGCTACTGGCATACCGGTAGTCATTTTTCACAGCAATTGTTGGAATATATTTATTATATATATATATATAATATAGTTGGAATATTTTCAGTAAGTAGTTTAATTTAAAAACAATTTGATAATTTGACTATGTATTTGATACAGGAAATCTCACAAAAAGATAATAACTTCCATTTAACAGCATATACTGTACAGATATGATTGATATCATTGTAACCTCTCAGCACTCAGTAGTGCAGTAGCAGTGACGACTCCTGCTGATGAAATTAGGGAGGGCTGATATTTTGTTGATCCATTCAAAAGACTAGGTAAATTAAAGGTATCTATTTAAATCATTCTAGAGAAAGCTTGTGGATCAAAACAAAATAACCTCTTGCTTCCGTCAGAAGCTCTGCCCACCACACACTGAAAACACATAGCAAAGGCTAGGAAATGGTTGTGTCGTGTGACCTGCACCACTTTCTTAGTGTTACTACAGTATATACAGAGCCAGGGCTGTGTAGGCTACACATATCCTATTTGATCCAGCAAAGCAATCATACCAATGAGATATAACCTATTATGAATGTAATATATCTTTAAGTCAACTAGCTATTGTCACATTACATTGTAGCCTACAATATCTTGTTAGCTATACTAGTGCCATAACACTAGCCTACCCCCTTGATGGCAACATATAGGCTAAACAAGCAGATGTCTGTTTTACAATTTAATGAATCAAATACATGTCTTAAATAATGATAGGCTGAGCCTGTTCGTTGCACATGCCTGTGCGGCGAACCATTCTAGGGTATGTTGTTGGGTAGACAACACACGTCACTGACAGATATCTACGAACGTTGTGTATAACGTAAACACGTTAGTGCAAGCACTGCCGAAAGACATTGAGAATGCATTGCAAAGCCTGCATTTTTTAAAAATGTATTTGAACATGAACGTCTATGAGAGCGATCAGGATGATTTTCAGACATATTGAAAAGGCTATACGTACTCCACAGAACTTTGGATGCTGATTGAATTAAGATATTTAGAGATAGGATAGTCAGCTAGCGTTATACTGGTAAAGTTTAAATATCCACTCTTTTTCCCTTTGGTGGAGCATCGCTAAATTGCCCTATGGAACAAACTGTCCCTGCTCAGTAGAAATAGCATTATATATTGTATGTTTTGAAGTGTAATGGGGTGAAACCATTTAGTTATTCATAAAAGGGCCATTTGTCAATGTGTCTCCAGATTTGAGGTCCCAATTAAACTTTGTGAGAGTATATTATTTGACACACACGCTGTATATTTCAATTCCATACAATGGCTTTTATATAATCTCTGGGAAAATAGGGTAATTCTTGCTAAAGTGCATTTCAGATCATGGAGGCTATAATCCATACGATTGAAATACTGGATACAGTCAAATACCAATATGATGTGAGGTATTTAATCAAAACTATTATTCTATACCTTGATGAGCTCTGTTACTGAGCACTAATAAAATAAACCTTTACTAGGCTTACTGGGAAGGGAGTGGAAATATCCATAAACCACATACTGATGCAGACTATTTTGTGTGCTCTCATCAAAGTGTCCCATGGCCCCTTTTGTTATTACCTTCCAAGCAGACCGTATCACTCAGTAACTTTGTATCATATTGGTCAGAGATGAGTGATAACTATCTCCAATTTCCAAGCTTCCTCAGATCTCTTCCTGGATTGGCTGTTGTATTGGATAAGTGATGGAGAACATGATCAACAGTCTTGCTTTACCAATAGTGCCTTTCAGGGAAATGCAAGGTGGGTCCTCTTGCCTGTGATAAACCTTGGCTATAAAAGATTCTCTCAACGGGTAATTAATCGCAAGAGGGGTGGTTAAATTTAATACCGGTATTTAAGTTCAAAAGTGGATATTCCTGAAAATACTGACCGAAGCGATTTTTGCACAGCCCTGATTTTCCCTCCATTTATCAAATATGGCAGTTGAAACTGGCTAATAAAAAGGAAAGTGACAACATTTACAGTTTGAGAGAGAGAGAGAGAGAGAGAGAGAGAGAGAGAGAGAGAGAAAGAGAAAGAGAAAGAGAGGAATTAGGAAATTGCTGTTTTCCGGAAGGGTATCTGCTCCCAGTAGATAAAAAAAGAACTGACCTCTATTTTTCTTTAATCAAGATTCAAACATGTTGGGAATGACGATACGTTGTGCTTTAGGACTGCCTCGCAGTTGCCTCTCATTCATTATTCACTGTGGTTATAAAAGTGTGAAATGATAGCTGTTTTGCCACTGATGCGGTCTTCTTATCGAGTTTTCACACAATCACACATTTTTCTCTCTTTGACCCAGGTTCAACTGGTTACACTAAAATACACACACAGTGCGACACTTAAAAGTGTCACATTTTGCTGTGGTGTACCACTCAAGGCATCTGGGTCTCTAACACACCTCCTCTCTCAACGGCAATGTTCACTTCACCAAACTTCTGGTTAAGGGGAAAAGTAGCAGGTCAAAGTCTTCTTTACAGGATGTTTATCTACATATTTCTTTCCGGTGTGCTAGAAATAAATATATTACAAATGCTCAACATTTGCAGATGACCAAATCTGTAAATCTAGTTTTTGATACAGTAACTGATAGGCCACCATAGCGTAAACACCTAGTCTATAGGACAGGCATATTATCGAGTGATGCACTGTGCTCATCAATAACTACGTTTACTACTACGATTAATATAGGCTATTGTTCAGAAACAGTACATTTAGATTTGAAATAGGCTGCTTAAATAATGGTGTGTTGATTTACTTAACCAAATATCACTTTGTGTTGTTGCTAGCAGCTATCCACCTATCTATCATAAACCTTAGTGGGTATAGTAGTGGCATGAACGGCTGCAGTTTCATGCTATGTAACCCTTCTTTCATCAATTAATACGTGTTTATGGGTACATGGCTGTTTAGCAAGCAAGGATGTCTGTGATGTTGTGCTATGGTATAATTTAACCTTCATTTATGAAATAATGTGCTTAGATGGCTGGTTATCTAAACGTGTGACTAGCTGCTGCTGTGTTTATGTGGTTGACACGAACAACAATGAACTACATTCTGCAGCCTGTTTTCTTTACTGTAGTCTGGAGGTGGAATTAATGTGTCACTTAAATCTGATCGTTTTTCGAGAGTTGTGGTTGTGATCATGCTATTCCGCATAATTTATGTAGTATTTTCACCTAAGATGGTCGACTACATTGCTTTGAGAAGTCAAGGAACTGTGTCATCAAGTGAAATGACTCCTTTAAAAGGTATACATTATAAGCTGACAGCTTTCCATCCCACAGGGGAAAAAAAGTCATATCATGGCTGTAAGCTGCATTGAGGTGACCAAGGTCCAGACCTCTGTATTTCTTCCCCGGGGAGAATTTAATAGAAGTCTCAAAGTTGACTATGAATAACTTTCAGTACCTTTGTTCCACAATGATGTAGTACAATGGTGGAAATACTTTATCCCTGCCCTGTTTAGACTGAGCATCTACAAAATATTGCTATTTTGAGCCTATTTCCTTAATTTAAGCATAGCAATTAAAGTGCGAGGCGATATTCTGTATTGTTCTCCCTTGTTTATTTTGATGTCAAAAATAAAACTCCCAATGTTAAATCAATGCTGTCATTGTCCTAATTAAAGTTGCTCCAAAGTTTAAAGACACATAACCCATGGTTTTTAGTGAAAACATTATCTTTAATTAATAAAACAAGCTCACATGTGACGGAACAGTCTCATGAGACCATTCTGGTCTACTCACCAGCTTCAATTTAATTTTGCTGCGAGTATCAGTCTGGAACCCCTGAAAAGTGTTTGTTGACAGAACGAAAAAGAGCAGTCAGGTGAAGTTTTTTTCTCCAAAATGACGACATCAATGGGCTGATTGCCATTCCCACAATTGCAAATTAATTACTCAATTTGAGACAGTAAGCCTCTGAAGTTGTTTTTTCTCTGTGGAGAATATGCAGATGGCTCATAACCTCACAGCAAAAACAAAGGAATTAGCCTTGCTGTTCCTTTACATTTGGAGGGGAATGTATGAAAAACATCTCCTTAAAAGTTAACAGTGCTAGTAGGTTAAGCATAAAAGCAGAACAAAATAACTAAATAGCAAGCAAAGTCAGTAGTTAGATATCAAGGCAAAGGTGGGGAAATTGTTCCAAGCGTGGTTGCATATAGTGTGTTGGACTCTACAGACAACACACAATTGGACTGCCTTGACACAGAGGTGAATTCATCCATCGCAGACCATCAATTATTCATTCCCTCATTCTCTCTGCAGCAAAGTGACAAGACAAAAGCTTTCTCTCGGAATTGCGGCTGAAATAGGAGAAAACTCTTTCCCTCAGTTTGACAGGTTCCAACAAAACATGTGTAGAGACCTTTCAGTAACAGAGAATATACAGCAAGAACTAGACTAGCTGAGACATCACCAGAATCTAAAGTAATCAACAACCACACTAAGCATTAAAGTGCTTGAGATGTATAAAGTCACAATAAACTAAACGTTCATTTTTTCAGAGTGACTTTGCATAATCCATGCAAACCTCTGAAGATATGCCACAATTGGCAGAAAATGTTACGGAGTAATCACTATCACTTATTCTTAAATGTGAAGTTAGAACATGATGCATTTATCTAAATGCATAATGCATGAATCCATCATGACAAAAGATACTGTAACCCCCAGCACAAGGGCCATGTTACGGGTTATCTTTGCAGATGTATGTACCATAATTTGCTATAATTGCACTTAGTATTTTGAGCAATGAGTGCCATTGGTCATCATGACTCAACCCCTTATTAGGGCAATCCTGTTATCACTGTACACTTAATTAACACAGCTTTGCGGGATAATCCTTCATTATTTGCTAGCGAACTAGAGGACGCTCTTGATATGGGACTTCCAGACCAGGAGATCACACGTTTCTTAGAATCAGCTGAGCTGAAAGGGGGGCGGGGGGTTGAATATGACTTAATTTCTGATTTAATTGGCATTTCCGACAGCAGGGAGGTAATCCACATCAGCATATTTGTATACAGGGGAAGGTTATACAAGGTCACAGGTCCTCCAAGAATGTGTTCATATGTATTTGCTTTCATGGTTTGAGCAGGTCCTTCAAATAAAGATGAAACAAGATGGTTTACTACCAAATATATCCAGCAGTAGGGGTAAACTAGCCAAAATGGCCTCTTATGGCTGAACAGTGATGGAATAAAGCAAGAGGTCTTTGAAAGATGTTGATTCCAGCAGGTGAATCAACAACCTGGAAAACCATCTGGTAATCCCATCATCTCTCATATAACATTGCTTCAATAGCTCACTCACCCCTTAATTTAAGAGCTCACTCACTCCTTATTCTCATGTTATGTAGCCCCTCCACTCTTCTCAAGGTAGAATGAAAAAGTAATGAAATGAAGAATGGCATTATTTTGTTGAGGATCTAGCAACAGCTCAGCCATAAATGCCGCTGCCAGTTCATCGCATGCATTAGTTGAGGCACATTAATCCTGATACATTTACATGCAATAGCCATCACTGTGGTTTGTCCTTTATGGGACCATAAATCTCCCCACCTCCTACATTGCCCTTGATGGGACACATCAAGCAACGTCGTCCGTTGAACCTGACCCGATGTTGGAGTTACTGTATGCTAATTACATCAGAAAGGATACAGTAGGGCCAATTCTCAATAACCTGACCATTTGGACAGGCATACATTTATGCAAACACAATCTGTCTCTTTTTTCCCCCCTTGCATAATACATCCACACATGCACACACAAACCTATACAGCTATGCATAGCTATGTGAAGTAAATAATTAAATTAAAACCTCCCTTGGATCAATTACCTCCCAAAGCCAGAGTCGCTTCGGTATGTGACCTCCACTTGCTCAGAAAGTAAAGTTTCTCTTTCAAAAAATACCCCCGATCAAAATGCCTGATTCATGTTGGCTTTCCATCACAGCCAGGTCGACTCATCATCCAAAGATATATAATTAAATGTATCCCTCTAAAATTAGAATGACAAGATTGTTTGCAGTAGCATTTTATCATGTGTAGAATTGATAGAAGGTGGGGAGCAAGCTACACAAAGCCAAGACAGTCGTAAGAATGCATATGACCATTCCTACGCTACTTGGTCCAAAGCCTTTGTAAACGTTGCATATATGATACATGAATGCATCTCTGGGAGGCTATGACTGTTTTAAATGTATCTCAAACTTCAGACGAAAGTCAATCAGGCCATGAGGGTTATTGTTTGATGTGCATTGCATGACTTAATTAAAGCTAAAGAGTTTGCTCGGTGGCATTTTTGCAACCCGATGCGAAGCTCAAGCAAGAATAACATTCGTCAGTGCTGGTGGTTACTGATATGAAGGATCAGTGATTACATTCCACAGTGTTACATTTAGCTGGTGGTGGGGGGGATTCTTCCAGTACCATGTCAGTTTGTATAAGAACAGCGTGGTCTTCACAATACTTCAACTAATCACCCATCTGTGGCCATTGTCTTCCAGAACCATATGTGATTGTGATGTCTGTTTAGTATAATGAGGATGAAGATAAGTAGCGTTTGATTACTTCCTTACAAACAGCCCACTGTGTGAAGCACAGTGTGCACCCGCTACTTGAAAAGCTTCTTTACAGAAGTGAATAGAAAAAAAAAACATAGCCTTACTTTAACAGTATGCCAAAATAGATATGCATTTATTTATTTGGAATTCGTAATTGTTTATTTTGTGTCAGCTGTGTATACTGGACACTGCTATTGAGAAAAAAAGCAATCACTTTCAACAGTCTGGTTTTGTTCCAGGATTGATCAGATCACTCGATGCCGTGTTTCTGGAGCTTCTATTTTCTCCAACATCCCAGTGGAATACAAAACCATAATGGTTTTGGAGAAATAAATGTTATCGACTTTCCCCCCCACGCTGTCTCGGTGCAGAATCTCATCTTCATTTGCAGTGAAATGGCATCATGTTCTGGCCTGATGTTGGAGTGGGGGAACTGACGGCCATCTACTATAATGACAACCTTGCATCTCTGTGTGTGTAGATGGGGGGAAAAAAAGTAGTTTACTGTGGTACATGGCTGAGGGATCAGGAACAGGTTTACCCATGCTGTATAATATTTAGTGCTTATTTTCATATACTGTATAGCCTTAACTGTGCTGTTGAGCTCTTTTATCACACATTTTCAGTCAGCAGCAGATTTCCCAAGCTATGTTTGTTTGTTTGGTTGTTTTTATGTTGTTTAACCAGGTCTTCAGGAGGAAGGAATGTATAGTACACTGACTCCCCTTTCTAGATAGAGAACAGGATGCAACACAGACAAATTAAGGCGATAATAATTGACTACTGGTAAATTAATAAAAAAAACATTTCCGGTATCTCCTAATGTCTTCTTATATTGTTTATTATTTACTGTGTTGTTGTTCTGCAGGAATCTGTTTTCTTTTTTAAGCCTAACGTCTGTGAATTATCAACTTGGCGACTAGATATGAATCAGATACCCAGTCATTTGCCGTGTCTGGTTGTCTACCGTACCATCTACAGTAAAACTAAACGAATTTAACAGGTCAATATGTCTATCGATCAATCAGTCTGGCTGTGTGACCTAGTCAGCTAACCCATCAATTTACCAACTGAAGTTACAAGTGCTTTTTTTTTAATACTCTAGCAGTGAATTATCTTATACAGTAGCCTCTCTCTCTTGCATAGCTGTCAATGGTTAGTGACACACGGGAAGAAGTTATTAGAGGAGTACTTGTTTAAATTGCACTGTAATTTGTACTTCTTATAGTGTC
Organism: Forbesichthys papilliferus; assembly: GCA_025399855.1. NCBI lineage: Eukaryota > Metazoa > Chordata > Actinopteri > Percopsiformes > Amblyopsidae > Forbesichthys > Forbesichthys papilliferus. Next base: position 16,647 of record JAODOY010040755.1, read on the forward strand.
CTGCTATATAAAGAGGTCTATGTTCTGTAATGGACTATTGGGGCGCAAAAAGCCAATTAGTGTGAACTCAATTTAAAAAGTCACTGCATTTACTGGATGTTAAACATTTCTTACAATATTCTAGTTATATTCTTTGGATTAGCTACAGCTTGAGGTTAATGCACATTGCATTTCACAGTACTTTAAGTCATCACAGAGGCTGTAGCATTGAAAGTGGCTTTGCTACATCACTAGATGAAAGCTGAACTAATGATAGAAACAATTCTCCATTTACTCTCAATCACTTTCTGATGCCAACAAACAATGCTGCCATTGTCAATGTCAAGCTGTGGCAATTTTTTAGCTGTATAGAGCTGAAAGTATATCTATTAAGTCCTGTTTTCCTGTAATTTAGAAGATGCTTTTATCAGTAGACTTAATAGCAAAGACACAGCAAGAGAGCTCAAATGTGAGCAATGTTGCAAAATGCAAGAGAATAAAAAAAATATACAGACTTCTATATTATCTAGAATCACTTTTAGCATTTCAATTATTCTCCTTCGGCTGAAGTATCCATTGACTTGTTTTGTATGCAACAATAAAATAGGGGGTCTATTCAGGCACAGCAATGGTCATAGAATGATGGCAGATGAGGGTTTGTTAAAGGTCAGCAGAGTGTGAAATTAAGTGGTATTGTCATGAGTACCAACATCTGATAATGGGGATGTCTGCAAATCCTCGTTAGCGTATCAAGGTATCATGAACATTGTCATTTTCAATATACAATACCTAGCATCAAATAAATGCACTGTGCAGAATGGAGCATTTAGAAAGCTCTGAAGACAGATGCATGAGGCCACTCATACACTTAAGTATGTGCTTTCTATTCTACACATCACCACGGTAACTTACAAGGGTACAGGGAGGGGGTGTTTAACTGAGTTTTTATTTTATTTTATGAGATTACTACATTTAAAATGTTTTACCAAAAAGCCCTAAAACCCTGTTTGGAAAACATATTCATTTTGACTGAAGTCTGGACAGGAGAGGCTAGAATACAGTTTATGTATATCTCTGTGCAAAGAAGACTGCATAGTGCATATAGGCTAATGACAGTTTGAATATTGTTTTCTTATTTTTATTTTATGATGATTGGTGCCAAGTTGCAATGCAGAAACTACTTATTCTAAATCAAATGTTTTGTGGTGAGCATATTGATTCTCATAACTAATTTGGCAAAAGAACATCAGTGGCCCTCTGTAGCTATTGTATAGTCAGGTTATGGGCCCTCTGTAGCTACTGTATAGTCAGGATATGGGCCCTCTGTAGCTACTGTATAGTCAGGTTATGGGCCCTCTGTAGCTACTGTATAGTCAGGATATGGGCCCTCTACTGTATAGTCAGGATATGGGCCCTCTGTAGC
>JAODOY010040766.1:0-20279 GCA_025399855.1 Forbesichthys papilliferus
GTCCAACTACTGACAAATGTACTAAATGTAAGTCGCTTTGGATAAAAGCGTCTGCCAAATGCCGTAAATGTAAATAAAACACGAGACGTAAAATATAGCGTCTTCACAGCGTGCAGTGTTTTAACAAGGCAATCCCTCTCTTTCTGCTGAACATCACAAGTGAAATGAACACAAAGCCAACACAGTCCCGGCCCCAAGGAGCCGGAGAGTCGCATGCACCTTTTTTCGAGAGGGACGCCTTCGTCCTTCTGAATGCAGAACCGGCATATAAGCAAAGCCGATCCGCTGAGCTGCTCGTTCCATGGCATGCGAAGGAGCGCAGCCACTGACTGCCTTCTGCCAATAAATCTTATATTGAAGGTGTACAAATATCAATGCAAGATAGAAGCCTCATCTAACAGTTATCACGATAGCGAACAACATCATCCAAGACCAGCATTTTTCGTGCACAGCAGGGTAAGATTGTAATTTACTTCATTAAAAACAAAATAATAATAATTGTTTGAGAGGCACAAGATGTAGGTCTACATTTATTAGTAGGCTATATTGCATTACTGTAGCAGCATGTCCCTGACATCGTAACAAACTATACTGTGTATATAGTGAATATTAACGGATTCATAACTTTTAGTCAGATATAATTTGCCTAGCATACATTACAAAGCTATATAAACAAATATTCAGTCATAACAATCTACTGTATAGCTAATAAACATAATATTTCTCACTTGGAATGAATCCAGGGAACCAGATATCTCATGTATCAACCGTGTGTATGCACAACAAACCATGCGTCCGCCAGGATTTATTCAAAGGTTTGTATTTATTAATGTTGAACTTGACGGGAAAGTTCGCATATTTCTACGCAAATTTCAACCCATGCATATTTGATTTATGTTGCCTAACCTGATGTTGGGTATTCTTCCTAATTCAATTTTATTTATTTATTTATATATTAATTTACTTTGGCCCTCGCCACGTGAATTCTGTGAGCAGCTATTTTTTTTTGTTGTTTTAGTGACATCAGTGGCTGACAGCTTGACTGAGCGAAAGTGGGGATATTTACTCTGAGTCCAATCTTTTCCAAGTCTTTACGAGAAAGTGTAATGGTAGACAAAGGCTATCTTCTTGTTAATGTAGGCTAGTTGTGTTTAATAAGTGCAGGGGTGGATCTTAAGAATTTTTGGCATTAGCCACCTAAAATATTACTAGCCCTGTAACTAGTTACGAGTAATGCAGAGTAGTTTCTAAAAACGCTTTCTATATTGCGTGTGTTTGACCAGTAGTCATGTTTAAGTTATGTCTCTGCAGAATAGCCTATTACATAATTTTTAGAATGACAGAATAACAAAAAAAAATGTAAGTAGGTTACCCACAAATACTAAGCTAAAGGAACTTGGCAGTGTAATGGTAGTTTATTATGCACACAAACAAACATATACTATACTAGCCTATATTATTATTAATATTATTGTTATAGTGTAGACTATTAATTAAACAATATATAATGCACCAAAACAGTATATAATGCACCAATCTTTATTGGAACTGACTTCATATAAGGATTCTCCATAGCCTACCATAGTCTAACTGTTATATAGGATAACACTGTTTCATAGCCCAGAGCAGTAGACCTATTGTAATACAGAGCACTGAGCTACTGTACCAGAGAAACTGCAGAATATTAGGCTACATTTCATCAGTCATTACATCAGTCAAGTAAGTTTTGGCTTTGTGGCTGCACAGAAAGCAGTATGTTCTGCTTTCCCTGTCTGCTGTTTGCACCGAGTAGTGTGTGGCTGTCGGAGGGTCTTGACTTGTACACACAGGCAGTCCTTTATATAGCTTGAGCACCCGCGTAGGCTGTACTACAGGTAGGCATATTTAACACCGCACCCGAGACCACTGAATCATTCTTCATCACTGCAACGCTGTCAATGAGGCAATTGATAATTCACGTGGAAAAAACATTTAAATAAAAGTATAAATCCTTTTCACCAGCGCACGCGCTACTCATTCCCGATCGCGCCAGAACAGTGAAAAGAACAATGCATTTACAGGCTTGCTGTCGCTAAAGTTCTCTAGACTCTAGTTCATTCTAAGTTATCTTTCTCTTGAAAGATTTTCCTAGCTAGAGATTGTACATGACAAGTGTCAGTTTTAATACCGCTTCTTTTTTAAGGTGGTCTGATTATGAGGACCGATTATCCTCAGTCACTTCAGTACTTTGTAGGCTCAACGGCTGTATAGGCCTACTGAAAAGTGCACTCACCTGACAGACTAGTGTCTCTCAAAATAGGCGAGCGGGCGACCTTCATTTCCAGCCCTGCATAAGTGTATATATCAACTTTAAAAAGTTGTTTATCTTAACTATTTTCTTGTCAGGCAAGAATCCAGTCAAAAGAGACTTTGACTTTGCAGTACCAATGAACTTAGCTTAACGATCTTACGTTATGTGCAATCAAGTATTGCCAGAGTTGTAGGAAAGTTGTTTTTATAGTTATCTGGCATTTGAGAGATTATGATATTTCTATGTGGTCATGTAGGGAGTTCCCCAAGTACACTAAACATGTAACCCATGTGTTTAACAGAGTGCCTACACTGCATTCATGTATTTTAAATGAAAGATCCTTCAAATCAAAGTTTTGATGCAGTTTCATAAGAACTGGCAATTATTGGTGACATATGGGCATTTCATAAATTTCTTGATTCACCCTCATATATTAGTGGGACAGTACTTAATGGAGATGTTTCAATGTTGACACCTCAAACAAAGAGCATATGCTGTTAAACTGGTCATAACTAAAGCCAGTGCAGTTTCGGAAATAGTTTGAAATATTGCTGTGGTGTAAAATTTGTGTTGTCAGTCTACTTGGAATCAGATTTTTTTTCTTAACCCTCGCGCTGTCCTATGGGTCAAAATGACGCGGTGCACTTGCCAGTAGAGGGCAGCATCTACAACACGGACATATGACATTCCGCGGTTTGCTCCCTCTGCTGCTAGTCTGATGAAATGCCTTAGGACAGTGCGAGGGTTAATACATTTTGGCATCTCGCTGAGCCAGCATAATCCTTAAAGGAGTAATTTCATGCTCCCTTTCGCTTGTTGACACAGTTCCTTGACTTCTCATTGCAATGCAGTTTAGGTGAAAATACCACAGTTTATGTGAAAAAGCACATAATTCAAAAACTCTTTAGATAACGGTCTGATTTCAGTGGCTGTTTAATAACCAGCCATGTATCTACTAAGCACATTATTTATTAAACTTAAAATCAAAGACATTTGTTATTATCACGGACATAACGTTAAATGTTTTGTATGATATGACTGATCACTGACTCAGATTAAAACATTATTACTGGTAGTACCAAAAATGGCAACCAGTTTCCGGCAGCGGATACAATTTCAGTATGACATGCGAGTGCGTCTTTGTCAATGAGCAATGTTTAGGTTAACACAACATTATTTAAGCATTTTATTTCTAATCCGTTTACGATTTCTGAACAATAGCCTATATTAATCAAATGTAGTTATTAATGTGCACATCACTCTTGATAATATGCCTGTCCTGCAGACTCAACTTATTTATGTTGTGGTAGCTTGCAGTTAGTGTATCAAAAAATAGATTTACAGATTTGGTAATCTGCAAATATTGAACATTAAGAGGAACTTTTATTTACGGTTTGTGTACCATACTGGCGATCGACAGCAGTTCCTTTCCTTGCATATTTCGCTGATACTATGTAGCTGGCCATATCCTCATCGGGTCGTTACCAAACAAACTGTGTGCAGTAATCTACGGAACATATGCACGTTTCTCTCATTCACCTGTTTCCCGCCCTCTCCCTTTTGTAGCCAATACAGACAAGGAAGCTAACAGTCCACTTTGAAAGGCTTACTACTTCTCCGTGTCACATCGACATTGCTAATCCCAAAAACAACTAGAAATACTTGGTTTTCATGGAATGGGTATTTTAATCTAAGCTAATTCTTGCTTTTCTTCCCTTGGGGGCAGCTCCGAATGCAGATGCTGGTCCAGCTGTGGTTGCTCTTCCTCTATTGGCTGTTCATCCACTGGTGACAACTCTTCAATTTGTAAGAATAGCAAAAAAACATTTTGTTGTAGTATAATCAATGATCAACTCATTATGAACTGAAGGAACATTGTGGCTAAATAGCCTGAATTAACACTGCAGTACACGGGTGCCAATAATTGAAAATAGCACTCCTCGTGTTATTTCTTATAGTATACTGTGTGTATATAGATTTTAATTTTTGTTTTGTTTTGTATTTTGACTCATTACTTTGTTTTCTCTTCCTGTAGCTTCCACTGTTAAAAAAGGTGATATAATTCCCACCCATATCCACTTTCTGTATGGTGAACATCTCCATGGCCCTTTCTCCAAACATAATCATACCAACATATACACTGCACTGCAGCTTTAACCTTGAAGAAGCAAGGAACATTTAAGATGGAACAAAGGCACAGGCTGCATGTGACAAATGGCATAAAGAGCAATAGGGAAGGTTGACGGCCTCAGATTTTGCAAAGATGAAAAGGAAAAAGGTAACAGAAAAGTTGTTCAATCCACATCACATACTCAAGAATCACTTTATTACCCTTCACGGTTAAAGCAACCAGCTATGGCACTGCCAATCCCAATGTTCATGATGCTGTCCTGCTGCTACAGCCAGAGCTGCCATACATTGGTGCAACACTAGATGGCATCATGACGACAGACAAGTGCCCTTTTGGAGCAAGAGACATGACTGTAAGAGAGGTTGCCTTAACTATCAAATATTTCTATGTGATCAACAATGGACAAGACATCAATATGTCAAAAAGCCACAACTGATACTATCAAATCCAAGGACAGCTGCTTTTAAGTGGACTTGACTTTTGCGATTTCATCCTTTTACACAAGGAAATATCTGTATATTGAAAGAGCTTACAGAGATGTCCAGTTTATAAATTACATGATTACAAAGCCTCATGAATTCCATAAAAATAAAATTTGTGACAAGAAATGTATCTAACCTCTTTATCTTACTTCTTGGTCCTTCTTTGTGACAGCTGATTCACACCATTTTGAAAATAAATGTCATGCACATGGGTGGCACAAATTAATTACGCTAATATTAGCCATTACAATTGTCATACTGTGGGCTTTTTACCTGGAGATGGACAACAAGGTTTTGCTAACACGGCCCAACTTTTTGTAGCTTTGTAAGGATGGGGAAACGTATTGCTGGGCCCACCATAAACTAAATGCTTAAAAACGGGACTGGGTCAGCAGTTAAATTTTAAGCACTGCACGGCCTATATAATTTATTGAATTCACAAACCATGTAAATGGTGTTGAATTTTAGTAATCATGTGTTAAGTTTCTATGTTTGGGTTATAAAATGTATTTATTAACATTACCTGCACATATAATATATTAAGGATGTACAGTATGTCTGGTTAATTCACTCTGTCTCCTCATACATATTCATTATTGCAAATAATGTTTTCTGCGACCAGCCTTTGCTTTGATTACAGTTAAAGTAAGCTAATGATTTTCAGTTGGTGCTAATATGGTACTGTCGGGAATTATTTTCATTTGGTAGGTATTTTCAGTTTGAAGGGATTGAGTTTATAAAACAGATAGTTTAACTATAATACTATTAATACAACTAATTAAAAAATTAAAATAAAAAAATAACTAAATTAAAAAATAACAAAATACTGAGAACAGGATGTCTACTACATAACATTAAAGTTGACAACCACGTACATGTACGAGTAATATTACTACCGTAGTTGTCATTTGTAGGCCTATGCTGTGTTGGAGTACAATTTTGCCCAGTTATCTTTTATTTTCATCAAGCAACATCCATAACCACATTTAAAAGTGTAGTCTACATGCAGCTTTACTGGCGTGATGTGACCCTTGAAAGGCCTATGCCTATTTTTTATTTATTTGATAAGTAAATAATGATTGCATGTTGACTGTTAAAATAACCAAAGAATGGAATAGTGGTGTTTGATGTGGTACACCCTGTCTTTTTTCTGGCTAGGCTACAGCTGCATATCGGAGAAGGTGGTAACTAAATTAGCTTAAACCAATCAGCGTAATATTCACTTCTGGGTAATCATATAACATAATGTAATCAGTGCTCATTTTGAAAAAGAATTATTACGGATAACTAATGCTCGTTAACCGATCATCAACCGACAATTTAAAAGTTATATTTAGAATGGACGAGTGTCTGGACAAGAGTCGAAAACTTTAGCACCAATACAGTAGCACATTTTTGATCTAACTAAAAGTAAAAGCAATTTTCAAAGTACTAGTACAGCACTGTTAGAGCAATTTTTAATAGACAATGTTGCCTTACCGTACCTTAGAATTTATGTTTAAATCTTTTCTAGAACGGCATTAGTTGTGTAGTGCTCTATTATGAAATCCACTGTTAATAATTTTCTCAATTTTACTGTTAGCTGAGCAAAGTCCTCTAATTTTATAGTTTTCGCATTTGGGTACCAAAACTCGGTGCCAATATGGTTCCTATATGATCGGTATGGTACCTATACTGCACCAAATTATAATGCAAATTGCGGTACCTAGTTTTAAAATGGGTTAAAAAACGAAAACAATATACATCCAGACGAGTGTTTCAGCTTTGTATTAGAACTTTTATCTGATACTAACACGCATCGAATAGAAATGTTTATGACCAGTCAGGTAGGCCTACACTGGGCATGCAAGTGCTGGTGTTACGGTTTAAGTGTTCGTGTTAACTGGTGATATTTCCAGATGTGGCATAGGCATGGCATGTGGATCCTTGGCCCAGAATGATTGTGTAGCTGATGGGGCTGAGCGATATGGAATAAAAATAATATCCCGATATATTTAGGTTCAATACCGATACACAATATATATATCGATGTTTTCTATAAAGTGGGCTAAATCCTTCAGGCATAAATAAAAAACAGGAAACCCGATGGAAATGTGACATTTTACATTTTTTACGACATGAATTGACATGTGACCTTTCTCTGGTGTCTCCGCCCCTTTGACACTCTGAACGCACTAAATCACTCCTAAGGCGAAAAGGAAGGAATAAACACATAATATAACTATATCGATATAAACGCTATTGTCTAATCTTATATCTCTTTTGAAAAAATACCGGTATATCACCCAGCCCTAGTAGCTGACTGTATTGATGCCTGTTTGAATGTCAAGGAATCTTTAAATGTTAATTTTGTCATTTATATTTGTGTCATGGTCGTGTTTAATGTTTGTACTACATCTGCTACAACACGTGAAACAGTCGGAGTCATTCGAACGCAGTTGATAGTTTTTTTTCTTTGACAGTGCAGTGCGCACAGATTAACTTTGATACATCTGTACCATCAGTCATGTTTCATATACTTTATATTCATATTGATTTATACCTCCCAAAATCAAATCCTTAACATAGGCAAACAACATATGTGGTGTAACAAACAAAAAAATGACGTTTACTCGTGTTAACACGGGGCACAAATTAAAATAGGCTATAATATGCAATGCAAGCTCTAGGTAGCCTAACTGGAGTGACCCATTATTGTGATTGAAGGAAATACAACAGTAAGCTAATGAGTTATTAAATCAATAAATGTATAATATAGCCCCTAAAAACTCCCTTTGTGGAGGGATGGCCAACACACTGCGTGTTATCACATGCCTACTTGCTGCACTCAATCTGAAATAGAAAAACTACACATTTTCAAAACACTAGCTGTGGGATTCAGAGAGTTCACCCAGTTACGTTAGGTAACCTATACAAGGTGAAAGACAGTCTTCCAGTCAGTCTGCTTAGTTGTCAGTGTGAGCCCCTGAGCTCAAACACAGCTGGGTCATCTGTATAATATGATACAGGCATTATTTTAGTCTCACCAGGGTCGGACTGGGACTGAAAAACGTCCTGGGACTTCAAAGCCGACCGGCCCGAGAACCATCTAGAGTAGACCTGGTTGGCAAATACAAATAACACACCATCCACTATAATAAACTATGATGCAGTAGTTTATTTAATTGTGTCGATAGCCTGGCCCTTTCTATTGGCTTTTTATTTGTTTTTAAAAATAAATTTAGGATACAATCAGTAGTCTGTACATTAAAGGATGAGTATGTCATCTTGGGAAAAACAGTAACTTAGCCAGATTTTGAAATATACAATCGAAAAAAAAGCACCGCCCCTTGCCTCAATCATCCAACCATCTGCAGGCCTTTGGTAGAATCCGCGGTCACGATAGTGCACAATTAAGCAGAGTACGCGCAAAAACGTAGCTCACGCAGACCAGGCCAGCTAATTGCTGAGTTCGGTCCGAACTTTATGACTGTGCGCGATTTTCACATTCTTGCGATTCTCACAGATGACGGATATTTCTAATCGTATTGTCAGAGCATTCAATTTAGTCATTGCTATCAGGGTGTAAACAGAATTTCAAGAAATATGACTAAATGTGCTTCTGAAGCAAATGACATACTCATCCTTTAAAAACTAGCTGTGGTGAATCAATCAGACCTTTAGGGCAATATGCCGTACTGTACAAATCCATTTGGGTGTGCTTCAGCCAGGTAGTTGTAGTATTCGAGTCTGGTCTTGGACTCGAGACACTTTTTCTGTGTCTCTTGTCTTGGCCTTGTTGGTATTTGGACTCGGCCATTGGACTCAGCAAATATTCTAATTGGACTTGACCAAGTCCAGCCATTGAGTTTAGTCCATTTCAGGGTTTTTCCTGCATAGATAATTACTCACCCCTGTTATTAAGAGTGTAAGAGTATTTCTGTTACAAGCAAGGGAGTTGAAAAACATTGCCTACCTACACTGTGTTACAGTTGTAACGTCCATGGATGCACCAAAGGGTGCCGCATCTCTTTGCCATGTTTGCCTCACTGGTGTGTGTTTTTGTCATCAGCCGATTGCCTTCAGCCATGTGGGTCTGAGGGCATATAGGCTGGTGATTCCCTGTAGTGTTTGTGGATTTTTGTTTAGTTTGTGCTGCTTTATGTTACGTGACAATAGGCCTACATGCTGTGGCTCGTTAGCCTTCCCAGCATCTGTGTTCGTTCGTCTGCACTCACCTCTTCGTCACGGCGTACATCAGTAGGTCCTACCCTACTATTACAACTCTTAAAAGCACACGTTGAACAGAAGTGGTAAGAATGGATTGGGGGGGAAAGCGGGCGCAGTTAAATATTACATTTTATCCATCCATCCATCCATCTTCATGCGCTTATTCGTAGTCGAGTCGCGGGGGCAGAAGCTCCAGCAGGGGACCCCAAACTTATTACCCGAGCCATATTATCCAGCTCTGACTGGGAGATCCGGAGGCGTTTCCAGGCCAATGTGGAGATATAATCTCTCCACCTAGTCCTGGGTCTTACCCGAAGCCTACTCCCAGATGTAAGTGCCTGGAACACCTCCCTATGCGTCCAGGGGGCATCCTTACCAGATGCCCGTACCACCTCAACTGGCTCTTTTTGATACAAAGGAGCAGTGGCTCTACACAGAGTTCCTCACGGATGGCCGAGCTTCTCACCCTATCTCTAAGGGAGATGCCAGCCACCCCCCTGAAAAAACCCATTTCGGCCGCTTGTATCCGTGATCTTGTTCTTTCGGTCATGACCCACCCTTCATGACTATAGGTGAGGGCAGGAACAAAAATTGCCCGGAAGATCAAGATCTCCTTCACTTGGGGTGAGGACTCATTCCCTACCAGGAGTAGGAACTCCATCAGTTTCCTGCTGAGAACCATGGACTCAGATTTAGCGATGCTAGTCCTCATCCCAGCCAATTCACACTCGGCTGCAAACCAATTGAGTGACTGCTGGAGGTCACAGACCCATGATGCCATTAGGACCACATCATCTGCAAAAAGGCCACCGAACCACAATCCCTCCCCACCATATAGAGAGAGGTGTTATTTTTTTTATTTGAATTTGAATTTAGCAAGTGTTCTCGTGAAATACTTACTATAATCTAACTATACCTATAATGATGTCTTTGTTGTACAACCCATATAACCATCTTAACACTTCTGAAGGTGTTTGTGGGGACTTATGTATGAATTAATTATTTGTCATTTGCCAATTTCAGACAAGTGTTTCAATGCTCATCACAACCTGCCTTACAAATGGGAGGTCAAACAAGGACAACAGTGGACTGGCTTACCTAACAATGAAGATATAGAGAAAGACTTCTCTGACCCTAAGAAAACATACAGGTACAACACAAAAGATGTCCATATTTATGACTAATTATACTAAATAAGTGTACCAACTTATTTAGTCTAATATTAATACTGAATTGGTGTAAAACCTTTGACTATGTAGCTTCCTGAACAATTTAAGACACTGACATATTTTTAAAGAGTCCCAACAGATCCACATTTTCATTGCCACTGAAGTAATGTAGTACTGAGTAGGACTGAATTACATTACTTTTCTAAAACATGCTGTACGAACATGTCTACAAACTGAATCTCTTCTAGTGTAGTAAATGAAAGGTATTGCATTATGGTATATTTAGGTTTAGAAATAAACAAAAAATACATGCACTTCTAGTAATTTCTAGGGCTGTCAAACGATTCAAAATGTAATCTGTATTACATGCTTTGTGATTAATTAATTCACCCTTTGCACTGTGTGAATTCTCTGCAGCAACCGTTAGCAAAAGTAACTAAGGCATCGGAGTTATCAGTGTGATTAATCAGCGTTCAGTTTTTGGTAGTTATTTTTTCTATTATTATTTAATCGAAATGAATGCGTTATTTTGACAGCCCTAATAATTTCATAAACATAGATCAAAAGTATTTGTATGAGATATAATGGTGAATTGTGTATTTATTTGTAGTATTCTACAATGATTAACCTTCAGTAAAGGGTAGTTAACTTGGGTGCATTCACTAAACATAACGTTTATATAATATAGTGTATTTCTTGGTCTTTCTACTATAGTAGATGTATGGAGCCAGTGTGTTTTGATACCATGACATGTGGACTGAACACTGTACGCCGCCTCTCGACCTCCTCCTCTGTGCTTCAGCCCAGCTATCTCCTAACAACTGAGTGGCTGTGGTACTGGGAAGATGAGCACGGGAACTGGAACGAATACTTTTCTTCTGTAAGTCAAGCAGAGGTGGGTAGAGTAGCCAAAAACTGGACTCAAGTAAAAGTACTGCTACCTTAAAATAATGACTAAAGTAAAAGTAGTCATCCAAAAAATTTCCTGGAAAAAGTAAAATAGTATCTAGTGAAAAGATTTCTTAAGTACAGTTACTTTTAAAGATTAGTGTTTTTTTTCCTTTTCATCTTTATTTTTGAATAAGCAGAGAATTAATGTTTTGAATACATTTTTTAATAAGCGTTAGATTAGCACGAACACAGTCATGCTAATTTAGCTACTTGCTTGCTTGATTTTGTGACTTTTCAGACCCTCTGTGACTTTATTTATAAAAACAGACTAGTGACAAATGTAGTTACTTATACAGACCACAATGGAAATGGTGAGAAATGTATTATTTTGTAATTCCCTTGCATGCATTTCAGAGTAATCTCAATCCACAGCTCTTGTGTCAACAGCGCCAGAATCTCTTGCGAATACAAATTGGTTGGATTGATGTAGCGAGTAACGACCGGAATATAGCCAAACATAGCGGAGTAAAACTTACCAAAATACTCACCAAAATAATCACCAATAAATTTGAGTAAAAGTAAAAAGTGTGTTGCATTCTAACTGCTCTTAGAAGTACCATTTATCAAAGATTCACTCAAGTAAATGTAACGGAGTAAGTGTAACTTGTTACTACTCTAAACATTTACATGTCATAAATATACACAGGCAATGAATTCCCTTGCCTATAAAACGTAATTTGTGACTGCGGAAACAGTTTTGAGATAAATCCAGTGTCTAGGCTTGTGGGATTGTGATTTACAGGTTTACATATTCTTGCACCTGATTGGTTAAATCCAGCATGTAGTGCTGGTGTACACATCTTTCTTTTTCCTTACTCACTTCTCCAATTTTGACTACTGGACATATTTTCTCCTATTACCAATATTCCAATAAACTGTATGTATGTCACATAATGTATAGAGCACTTGGGGGTTCATATGGTGAGGTGCTTGGACATTGTCTATTGTTGGTGATACTATTGATTGTTTTGTGTAATGTAATTGTCTGTCTGACGAGTTCTGTACGCAGTTAATTTCCGAAAGGAAATACATCTATCTATTGGCAGCTTTTATCAGCTGTTTTCTCTTTTACAGTGTTATGTGTTTGTTCTGTGTCAGACTGTTTTCAGCACCGACTTGGAGTTAAAGTACCATAATAACAAAGATGACATTGTGGAGTTTGCTGCAGGGACACAGAATTATACTCTCAGTTTTCAGGGTAGGAAAGTATTGAGAAATACCACAATATAACATGGCTCACATGTTTTCATGAATGTCAAAATAATTATGCATTTTTGTTTCAGACATGAAACAAATAAATACGCATTATGGCACTAAGAGACTGGTGAGAAGACGACCAAAGTTTGTCTCCTCGGTTGAAGCTCAACAGATAAAAACAAGGTATTGCATATTACATTTTTAACTTAATGTACAGTGTACACTGTATTTATTATATATGGGGATAGGATGGTCTAGTGGTCTGGGTGTTTGGCTCCCAGCCGGAAGGTCATTGCCTGCTGGTGTTGACCGCAAGAAAGCGGGCGCAATAAGTCAAAGATTTATGAGTCAAGTCAATTTTATTCATATAGTCCTTAATCACATTGCAGTCTCAAAGGGTTGTACAGCCTACCTTTTCACATAGAAACAAACAACACCCCCTTAACCTGCTCCTCCCCTTTACCTGTTCAGGTGAATTCAGCATACTTTGTCATATTCAGTGAAGCTTCAGCGTGACACTGCCATCCCTAATAATGTGTTCTATACAGTTTGTGACTTTTTGTAGCCTATACAGGTCAGCGTAGTGCCCATGCTATCATGTTTGAGTGCTACAAAATAACGCAGATAGGCTAGTATCAACGTGGAAATCTTCATATGTAATCAGCTATCCTGGAGGAGCCCTTGTAAATAACATAGTATGTACCTAACGTTATTGTAGTGTACACAGCGACGCTGTTAAACAAGAATGCGAGTTCCACTAGTCTTGGCCAGAAGTAGCAGAAACGTCAGGCTGTATTTCAGGATGAAACTCACGCAGTTCAAATGCTATGGATAGTATTTATTATAAATACAATCCATGTTTGTAGCAATGCCAGCTAATGCAATCTTGTTATAAATAAACTGTCAAATACATATTTACTTACTGTAGGCTAATACCTGGTGTTTGCAGAGATATAATAGGCTACTTCCCATGTGTTTTAATAGAATCTTAAAATCACATCAGATAAACCGACAACCAATGAAGTTCAGCTTTGGCTTGGAGCAAGGATTGAAGTTGATGTTACTCCACCTAACATTTTGTAGTTCTAGTCAAGATTCTGGCAGCAGCATTCTGAACCATCTGAATACTTTTAATTCTCTTTTTCGGAAGGCCAGAGAGTTAACTATTGCAGTAATCCAACTGTGAAGATACAAACGCATGAATTAGAGTCTCTGCATCTATCAAAGATAAAATCTGACAAAAAATGTTAATGTTGCGAATATGGAAAAATTTAATTCTAGTAACTTATTTAATGTGCAAAACAAAAGAAAGCACACAGTCAAATATCACCGCGAAATCTTTTGCTGAGTTACTCTGAATAATATTACAATTGTCAAAGTTAAGTGTGGCATCCTTGAACAGGTCTCTGTTCCCAGGGTCGGACTGGGACTAAATAATGGCCCGGGATTATGAAGCCAACCGGCCCGAGGGCCATCTTGAGTAGACCTTGACCTAAACGTAGAAAATGTTGCTGCTTGTACCTGACATCTCTTGTAGACTATAGCCCGTACTGTGTGTCCGGGCTGCTGACTGTCACTTGGCTTGGGGTGCAACATAGGCCTGGGTGTACTTTCTTTTACATCTTATCTTCAAATCTTTTCCACACGTATCTTATTCTCCTGCCCTGACCTTGATTTATTTGGATAAGAAACGAAAATGAAAAAAATATCTCTTACACCACTTTACATTCAATTCGATTGTGTGAAAACTATTGAGCCAATCAGATCTCCGTATAAACAAGAATCAGTCCAAGACAGGAGGAGCCGCTTGTATCTCACCTCAATATTGAAATAATTAGTTTGGCTGAGTCTGACAAACACACAGAGACAGTGATACACTGTTGCGCAACAGATACGTCACAGAATGTAGAGTAAAACATCCATCCATCCATCTTCTCCCGTTTATCCGGAGTCGGGTCGCGGGGGCAGCAGCTCCAGCAAGGGACCCCAAACTTGCCTTTCCAGAGGCACATCAGCAAGTTCTGACTGTGGGATCCCGAGACGTTCCCAGGCCAATGTGGAGATATAATCTCTCCACCTAGTCCTGGGTCTTCCCCGAGGCCTCTTCCCAGCTGGACGTGCCTGGAACACCTCCCAAGGGAGGCGCTCAGGGGGCATCCTTACTAGATGCCCGTACCACCTCAACTGGCTCCTTTCGACGCAAAGGAGCAGCGGCTCTACTTCGAGTTCCTCACGGATAGCTGAGCTTCTCACCCTATCTCTAAGTGAGACGCCAGCCACCCTAGAGTAAAACATTATACATTTAAACATAAAAACTCTTTGACCACTGGCACGAACGTCCCGATGGCCAGTCCGTCCCTGTCTGTGTCTGTCCATAGATACCACATGTATCGATGGTTGTTTCACAATAAATTCACTTTAAATCTTAAAGCTTCTTAAATGCAGAGATATCACATTTTATAATGCCGCTCTGTAGAATTATAAGGTCAAAATGTCATGCGGTGTCAGGTGGTGTAATTTAGCAATTGGACCATAAAATGCACTAATCCGCTGGAGCTGTGGCGAACTTGATTTAGTCAAGGAGTGGCGCCTGGCTAGAATGTGCAAGAAGGCTACCGATTACTTGGTAATTAAGGTGATTTTTGCACTGATATCATTACAAGCATATCTGCTTCAACTTCTGATATTTGTATTATTCCGTTTTCATGCTTTTCAGGCTTTGAATTCCCCAACAACAGTTGGCAAAAGTAACTAAGGGGCGGGGTTATCAATATGATCTGCGTAAATCTTTTTTTTTATAATTATTTATGTATGTGTATATCTATACAGTATACAGTTATTTTGACAGCCCTAATAATTGATTAATAGAAATGAACGTGTTATTTTGACAGCACTAATTAAGGTATAATACGTTTTCTTTTGAGGAGTTGTTGAGCTGGCTGTTATGTTTGCTCAGACTTTCAACTTTATTTACATTTTTATTTGTTCTATATGATGTTCTGCCACTAGATGTCACACTACGCACACCAAAATTTAAGCGAAACGAATGTTCCTTGTGCCATCCATGGATGTATTACACACATGCATGGGTACAGTATGCTATCCTTTGTCTATGATGCTAACATAGCGTTACCAACCAAGCTATGTAAATAAACAGAGTAGAGTGGATTACAACCGATTCTAACACACACATTGAGTTTGTCATTTGCTGCTCATGTCTTAGATATTCCTTTAGCCGTTTCACTTACATAGAAAATAAGTTATTTGCTAATCTTTTTTATTTTGCTGAAACATTCCCTTCAGTGTCATACTGTATTTTAACTAGGTTGCACTCATTGCTATAATATTATTCCTTCATGAAGACGTGCAAATTGGCACTGCACTCTTATTAGCTACCGTACGCTAAAGCTACTAGAAATGCTGGGTGTCTGTGTTTTGTATTTGACATGTCACTTTTTTGCAGAATGTTGTTGCTTCTTTGCCTGTTGTTGTGCTGTCTCCCTCTCTGCTTTACATTTACATTTCTGGCCATCCAGACCATCTCGCCACACAATTGGTAGGCTACAGAAGCAGCCACAGGTAGATGTGCGTACATGCTATGTTGCTATGCAGGGACAGAGAGTCGCGCCTGATTTGTTGATTTTCCATCAATTAATTCCAGAAATTTGGAGATTCAGACAAATGCCTAATTCAGACTATCCAAACGTCGTTTGGATAGTCTGAATTAGTCCTTTACATGGCACATATCAAATTCTGAATATTGCCGTAGTTGGAATAATAGTGGAATACTTGTGTGCATGTAAAACATAGCCATTGGTTCACAGTCCTAATTCAACTTAAATGCACTAAAATGGTGTGACCCCCTGATGACCAGTACAACATTTGGTGGCTCCCACCATCACCACCCAAGTCCCAGCAGTAGAGATACACTCCTCAATTTTGCTCTTCAGCTTTGCATTAAATGAATGAGAGCAGAAGTATGAGTGAAGAGGAGTGGCAGACACTCTTTAATTAGGTGACCACACTACGCTCTGGGAGTTTTAAACAAAGTTTTTAGAACAACAGTTTCAGCCACACCCCCAACAGATTGAGTAGATTGATTAAATATTCTGTTAACACTATGATCCGAAAGGCCCTAAAATACTGTGAGAATATACAGTATTATGAGATATAACAATAGACTTTACTTTCCATAGTGTGAATGCCAATGTGCCAGTGGATTGCTCTGGGACAATGGAAATGGTATTGCCGTCCCCTAAGATTTGTATGTTTCTGTTTTGTAGGAGAACTACAGGTAATCAGTCATTTTTCAGGGCTCTACCAGGACAGTGGGACAAGACACAGACTCCCGACAAAGGATACAAGGTATTATACTGGAATTCCTTACTCACATCTCAAGTTTTAATATGAGGTTAAATGTAATGCACTACAGTCAATGGATATTTAACTGAGAAACTGAGATTTCTGTGTAGCCTTTCTTTGGTTAACTTAGTAACAATAATGCTCTGTCTCTGTCAGCGTATTACACTTCAAACATCCTCAGCTGAATATAAGGAGATTGAGGGCCTGTTTCGTAACACAATGAGAAACTTTAAAATGGTACAAATAGAAAGGATTCAGAACAAAATGCTTTGGGAGGCCTTTCAGTGGTATGTCTTCTAAAAACACAGTCTAATATGATTTATATTTATTTGACTAACTCTGTTGTCTAGGTTACTAAAGGTTGTTGCTGTTTCTTGTTTCAAAAGGCAAAATGAACTAATGAAGAAGACCAATGGTGTCCTGACCGTGTCAGAAAAAAAGCTCTTCCATGGCACTGACTCTAAACACATCGATGCCATCTGTCACAACAATTTTGACTGGAGAATCTGTGGTACTCATGGAACGGCCTTCGGGAAAGGTGGGTTTACATTTAGCTGTTTATTTTTTATTTTATTTTTTACAGTGCTTTTGTAAACTAGTGTTTACAATAAACCAATACAAGACATCTTAAGGCTGGAACCGGCGAGTGAGGCACAGTATATAAACAATCATGTTGCAGCAACGGCATGATGTCATTAAAACCTATTCATGTGTGCTGGTGCCGCGGCGGTAAGACCAAAAACGCTTGCCGTGGCGGCAGGCGCAGAGCGTGACAGGAGCAAGCTGGCCACACCCTGGGCACGCCATAACTGCCGGCCTCTTGCTGACAATCTGGTCAATGGATCATATTTGTTACCCGAAAATAAGAATATAATAGACTAATAAGTATCTGGAACAGTACAACGTATGTCATTCACCAATATGTTGGGAGGGAGGCATTGGCAATAGAGAAAATACAAATTTCTTAAAACAAACTGTTTAGTGTGATTATTTGTGAAATTATTTTTTTTATAAGCTTATAACACTACAAAACTAAATGCATTGCGTTAGCTGGGCTTCATGTAGCCTACAATAGCTGTTATGCATGTGGACAGTCTGTGCACTCAGATAGGGTTGGTCCGGTAGACAATGCCATCGCTGATGGCTGACAGACATCACGATGTTGAGTTTTCAAAAAATACCAAAACAGCGTTCTAGACCAGGTTCTAAATATCTACTAAAACACTGCATTATAAGCTTTCTGTTAAAGGCCCACCAAATTGCTCTGATCAGGATTACTTTCTCTTCTCCTATCTCTCTCTCTCACACACACACACACACACACACGCAGGCGTGGACACATATTTGAGGACGGTATATACTCATGTCTTGGCAAAGCTGCTGTCAAGAATATGTGCAATGTACATCGCTAGCAATAGCACATCTCTCTTAGCCCACGTCTGGCGATGTAATCAATTAGGCATAGGACGATATGAAAAGTTAATGTCACGATTATCCTGGCCAAATTAATTGAGATAGGTGATATTATCACAATTATTCATTATATTTTTAAACTCTAAAAATGGCACTAAAACATACTGGAATAACTTTAATTTACATTTTATTTTTAAAAAGTTTTATTGTATCATGACACACGCAGTCGTGACACGGAGCCATGTTAACGAGCGTACCAAAGCACATGAGTGGAAAGGTGAGAATCTCAGCTCCGACCTCATGGAGCTGTTCACCCCTCCGCTCCCCCCAATCAAAGCTACATCATGGACGATACAATTTAAGAGAGTATATAACTGCGGCTTCTATCATCAATCGAATCTGACAGCTATTAATTAGTATCAAACAAGATATTAATTATTATCAAATGATATAAAAATTTATATTTTAGATAAAATTATTCCATTTTTTTTTTCTCGCTGAATAAGTCCGACTCACATAGAATTTTATGCGTAATAATGCGTAGGTTAAAATGCAGTAATTTATTTTATTGGTATTGTAAAAGATGAAAAGTTATTTATAAAAATGTGAATTATAAAATGTGAATTAAAATTTTTTTCTTTCGCTTTAATAGTGTCAAGTCACATATCATTTTATGCGAAATAGTGCGGTAAAAGTTATTTATGATTGTGATCTGTAGCGGTCTTTGACAAGCCAAAAGGTGGGGTAGGAGGGACCTCCAGGAGGTGGAAGATGTGAATGCAGTTGTCTGCTTGGGACCGGTGTTATTTATTTATATTGGCAGCCTAAAATATCAAACCCCATTCATGATTCAGGGGTGTCTGTTGTTATTTGAAGCCACATATCCTGTTTCACAGCTGGGTGCGCCATATCCGATATAGACAGCATAAATAGCATGTATAAACAGCAGGAGCGTGTGATCCCATTCTGGTGTCTTAGCAATAATGCTCAACGAACCCTATTATGGGATGTTATATTCTTAGGAATGACCGACAACTGGTGTACACATTTGATGTTGATAAATGCACGGGCGAAGAACCATTTGAATGCATGATGCTCTACACCAGGGGTGCCCAACCCTGGTCCTGGAGAGCTACCGCCCTGCATGTTTTAGATGTCTCCCTGCTCCAACACACCTGATTCTAATGAATGGCTCATTATCAGTCTCTGCAGAAGCCCATTGATTTGAGTCGGGTGTGTTGGAGCAGGGTGACATCTAAAACATGCAGGATAGGGGCCCTCCAGGACCGGAGTTGGCACCTCTGCTCTACACTTTAGAATGCGACGAGCAACAGAGGGAAACCAACACTTTGCTATTATCGTTATTAACAAGCGCTATTATACCAACCAGTTGTAGGGGTGTGCAAGGAGGATTTCACTACGTTGAGAAACGTCTTTGCGGAAATAAAAACGGCGTTCATAGACAACCCGCACTCGGCTATACAGCCATGGTCTTTAGAAGTTGTCATTGATGGCCCAACAGATCGCTATGGTAGGGGGATGCAGTCATCCGTAAGGTTGCGCGAGATAGCGAGAATCTACCCCCATACATAGACGTCCAGCGATAAGCTCTCCCCTATCCGAAACAGATAGTGAGCTGTGTCTGAGAGGGTTAGGTGTCAGAGCCAGTGTGTGTGGGGGTTTGTGTGTGTGTGTAGCATGCGTAGGCGTAACTCATAATCCCGCTATAAAAACAACCCCGAAGGAAACATTGAACACCCAGGCAGA
Source organism: Forbesichthys papilliferus (assembly GCA_025399855.1). Lineage (NCBI taxonomy): Eukaryota > Metazoa > Chordata > Actinopteri > Percopsiformes > Amblyopsidae > Forbesichthys > Forbesichthys papilliferus. Next base: position 19,972 of record JAODOY010040766.1, read on the forward strand.
CCCCAAGCATACATTAAGGATTTAACCGCGATTAATACAAGCTATGAGCAGGGTGACAAGGCAACAACCGATGGCTGTGCTAAATGAAATAACTGTATCAACAAGAATATACCCAACGGGTGACGTATTAGCGCCACCAAAGAAATGCCGCAGGGTAATGTACCGAACGCAGATACCACCGCCAGATTTTCTAGCAGAATCTTGGACTATGCGAAATGGTACGGTCTGAGAGTATACCTTTGATTATCAGAAGAGTGAATTGACATATTTTTCTAGAGAAAACGGCTGTGAAAGAAATGTGTGTTTGA
>JAODOY010040777.1:0-20279 GCA_025399855.1 Forbesichthys papilliferus
AACTTCATCTAAGTCACAACAATAGAAAAACCTTTTACCTTTTGATCTGCCAGCAACTGATGCACGACGGCTGAAATGTCACGTAATTTGACCAATTGTACTTAACTTGCATGCAAAAATGCAAGCATGCCCAAACTGACAGGACTGTTTACCTCATTGAGGCATCTGTTTCTTCTTTTTTTTTTCCTAACCCAAATCCATCAGATCCAGTTATGACAAAAGCTATCACAACAAACAAAATCACACTAACCCTAGCTCCTCTGCTCTACCTGTAGTGGAGCTGAATACGCAGTGTAGAGCACCAGCTAAAGCTACGCTAAAACAATTAATATAGTTTTCTAGCATTAAGAGCTTACGTTTTTTTATTAATTTTTTTTATTGATTTACTTTTAATTACACTGGGCTTTGTTAACAATGCGTGCTACCGCTGATCTAAAAATAGATCGTATTTTTGCTCTCTGAACAACGATAGGCCTATGCCTAGTTAATAAAGGTTGACAATGCATGCAACATTGTCCAGGTCATTACATTTATGGCATTTGGCAGACGCTTTTATCCAAAGCGACTTACATTTAGTACAATTGTCAGTAGTTGGACAGGTCGTATACCAGCAATTATAAGCAAACAATATTTTATATAGAACAAAATGCAGCATGTCATTATACCTATTACCAAATAGTCAAACAGGTAATGGCCTAGCTAATAACGTGCAATAGGTAATTGCCTAGCTAATATATATATATATATATACACACACACACACACTTCTTTTTTTGTGAGATAAGAGCATGAGAAGTGAGTGCAGGACTTCTTTAGGAGTGCTAAGAAGTGGCAAGGTAGCTTGTCAAGGTACCAAGGTGGATGGTGAAGAGATGTGTCTTGAGTCTCTTTCGGAAGATGGGTAGAGTTTCCGCAGTTCTGACTGTTGCTGAAAGATCGTTCCACCACTGATCATTATGTTCAGTTCATGATCATTACATGATCATGAACTGATGAAAGTAACTCACAAAATGAATGAGTAGTCTACAGGTTGGATTACATTCTAAATGGGAAAGCAGACAATAAACAAGATTAATACTGTAAAGTAACATATTGACATATAAGGTCAGCTTTGGTGCACCTGGGGCTAAATGTTCATGTTAGTTGATAGTGTTCTTGAATTTAAACCAGCTGGTAAACATATGATTTGTTAATTTCCTCACCTTTTGTAAAATGTAAACGTACAGTATGTAATTAAATGCATTAACACATATCCACATTTAAAAAGGCTAATCTTATTTTTTTATAAATTACAGGAAAAATAACCCTTACTGAACCCTGTCAGTGACCTTGATTTGACTGTTTATGAAATAATCTAAATGAAAAGTCAGGAAATTTCCCCTTTTGAAATATGTTGTATTTCTTCTCCCAAAAATATTGGAACCAGAATCGATAAGCGGAACCGGAATCGATTAAATTCAAACGATACCCAACCATAATCTTGTACCAATGTGAAATGGCATGTTAGTTTGGTCAATATAAGTCTTAATGGGTCCACTTTTTTTTTATTAGAAATAAACCAAAGCATTTTTCACCCGACCAGATTTGCATAAATTAAAAACATATAAATTGTGATCTGAACCCATACCCGTTCGGGTCTAAAAAAGAATAAACGGAACCTTAAATTTATGTTGCAGCCGGCAACGCCATGTCGACACCAATAGTCAAGGAATAGTTGGCTGAGGAACGCACAGGTTCCCACACTCAAAATGCCGTCAAATTATAAAAGGAAGCAATTACATTTTTGTCAAAGCCTGAGATATCAGAATTTTGGCTCTCGGTAAACCCGTGAAGCAGGGCTGTCACGATGACTGCAATATTGCAAAACCGCTGTGTTGCTAACCCAATTGCAAGCGATGGCAAGCAACCACAATTATCGCATTGCTTACATAATTATTTTTTTCATGAGCCTAGGCCATCGAATATGAGGTATTGAAGGTATTGCTATTGAAGCGCGCATTTCTCCCAGCCCCGTTGTAGCCTTTTGGAATGTGTGTATTTACGACACTCTGACGTTACACTTAACTACGGTAATCTGTTCTGTTTGGGCAGCATGCCTGCAGCTAGCGCACCGCGGATGTATTAGCAGCGCGTGCACACATGAGTAATTATTTTTGGTCATGTCTATTTCTTGGGGGAAAGAGAACGGAATACATGTTCCCTTTATATTTTGGGTTAAAAAAAACAAAAACAGCCCAACGACTTGTGCCATCACTTCTTTCTGTCTTCAATTCTATGCCAAGGTATGCTTTACTCATCATAGGCTTTTGATCTTGCGCTATTTAGTATGCTTTTAATTAATTAGTCATATTTTTCAGATTACATTTTGATCAAACATATGGCGAACGTGATTGCATACCTACTGTCAGAACACAAGTGCACTGGTAGCCGATATGCTGTTGCACAATTGTCTCGTTACGGACTGAGATCACTTTGCCGAACAATTGTATTTTTGCCCCAGAAACGGGCTATTTCGGAAGCTCTCCGTCACACACTTGACCAATCCAAACAAAAATATGGCGATAATACCGCATACTGTGCGAATAAACCAACCTAAATCATGGCATGGAAATTTTGTTTAACTGTGACAGCCCTTCCGTGAAGACCTCTGTTGGGCATACACAGAAAACAGCCTATTATGCATTCCCATTTATCTCCTATTTTGGTAAATGTGCATGTTTATTTCAGTTGCTGTGAATGTTATAAAACAATTAATTGGGGAAATGGTCTTTTGGGCCCATAGCCGTGGGCCTTAGTCCACAGCCGTTTGTTATTAACAACAAACTGAGAATATTTTCAGTTTTCCGTTTCCCTTCTGTGTTTGGTGTAAACATTTTGCGAGTTGACAAATACCTACATGATTATGCAGATATCTGTCAGTAGTATTGATTGAGATAAAATCAGTCGGTGCCAAATTTCGGTACATGGAGAGCGCAAGAATAGAGAAAGAACAAGACACAAGATAGACGTGAGTGAGCGCAGGTTGTGCGGGGAGGATGTAATCTCCAATCTTCAGTGTTCAACAGAATCACTGGAGTAGCTAGCTGAAAGCGTCCCAGGCAGTTAGTCAGTCATATTAAATCCAATATATGTCTCTGTAATATGAATGTTTCAGAAGCTCCAGCAGTAGAGGTCAAGATGGCGACAGCAACGGGAAAGAAGGGAAAGAAGGCCGACGAGGAAGAGCAGCCCGCGGCCGCAGCGACCGCCTCGGCGGCGGCGGCGACAGCAGCAGCACCAGAGGAGGAAGAGGAAGAGGAGTATGTGGTGGAGAAGGTTCTAGACCGCCGTGTAGTCAGGGGCAGAGTGGAGTTCCTTCTCAAGTGGAAAGGCTTCTCTGAGTAAGTGTTTTATTTTTATTTATATTTGCGTCACCTTGGCTTAAACTATAAACTACTTTCTTCATAAGTAATTCTCGAACTCGTTTAAAAATATTGTTATTTTAGTTATTTATTTATCTTCAAAATGCGTATGTTCTAAGGCTGGCCAATATCTCTATTTTTGGGCTAAGTGGCGATGCACTGTGTGTATGTGTGTGTGTGTGTGTGTGTGTGTGTGTATGTATGTATGTATGTATATGTGTATATACACACATCTTCTGGGCATATATATATGTGCGTGCGTGCACACACTGTATCAGGGTTGGACAATAATTCAATATATCACGATATAAACCTTTTTGATAACTGTGATATGATCGCAGCTCAAATATGCTCAGTTGCGCATTGTTTTGAAATCACCGTGCACAAGGACAATTGTGCGGCGCGCACTAGATTAGATACCTTTTCCACTTCCAACAGGATGAGTGCGTAATTGTGTTTACTATAACTACACTCCATCCATGCGTGTTGAAAAGTGTTAGCTGTTTAAATCAGGTCTCGAAGCTGAACAAAAACGCACTCCCATATTAGCTACCTCGTCATCACAGCTAGCTAAAGCTATCGTGCAAGACACTAGCAAAACTGGTGGGGGAAAGAATGCCGGCGAACGATACATGCTAAAATGGTTAGAATGACGGGCTCATATGTTTAGAGGTGGATGTGCGATCACGCCGCTAGCCAGATTTAAAATTGTGCTGCGCGTTTGTGCAATTACTTGTCTACCGTACTCTCACGTGAAGCTACATTGTACGCCGTCACAATATTCCGATCTCTATAGTACAGTAAAATTATACAGTTTCATATGGATATTAATCTAAATTAGTAGTTATAAGAATATCTGTATAGCCTAACATTTCAAGATATATTCCATGCAAAATTAGGTTAGATGAAATGTCTATATTCTAGCCTAATTATGCTGGTTGTCCTCTACCTTGAATACCTCCACATTAAATATGGAGACGTTCTTACATGAATGGGGGCAAAAAGTGAAAGAATACAATATACCGTATGTGACCATGTCACAACTGAGCAAATCTACTTCAGAAGATATTTTATGATAGGTCAAACCTGATAATGTAATCATAATATTCTCTCCTTTGTCAAAAACCAAGCCATTCAGACATAATACTATAGAGATTTACATAAAATGCTAAAGGTGAATTATTGCACAACCGTTATGTTTGGTTTGAATTTCAACTTTGCGCCCATATTTTTGGCCGTTCTCTTAATTTTTGGTCTTCGCTCCTAAATGTTTAAACTTAGGACTTGTGTCCACTGACATGTTGAAGGCCATACAGACCGCAATGGGTGTCCTGATAAGCTCACAAATCAGTCTAAGCAATGTGATATTCAACATTAATGGGGTGCCGAGTGCGTTACCGCCACCTACTGTCTACACGGTGCATTACCACCACCTACCGTCTATAATGTAGCGAATGCGCTGTTTAAAATGGTCAGTCAGCGACATTTGCCCATATTGACAGGACCCGCTACACATAATCAATGTGTGTGTGTGTGTGCACAGTGAGGACAATACGTGGGAGCCACAGGACAACCTGGACTGTCCCGACCTGATAGCGGAGTACATGCAGAAGCACAAAGAGAAGGAGCAGAAGAAAAAGGAAGGCAAGAGGAAATCCACCAGCGAGGCCTCCACCGACACCGACGACAAAGGAGCTAAGAGAAAGAAAGAGGAGGTGAGAGGAAACTGGCTCCCAGTGAGGTCTTGAGTCCTAACTAGCCTTGGACTGCAGCCGCATTAATACATTTTAGTGTTTGAGGTCTTGTGGCTCTTAGTCCTAACTAGCCTTGGACTACAGCCGCATTAATACATTTACAAGTATTTTTGCGTATGATGCTACAAGCTTGGCACACCAACTTGTAGGCAGTTTATCATATTCTTCTTTTAAATTAATTTACAAAAATGTCAAAACCTTTTTAACTTATTATTATGGGGTATTGTGTGTAGAGTTTTGAGGATTGTTTTTTTAACCAATATTGGAATAAGGCCGTAACATAACGTGGGAAAAGTGAAGCTCTGTGAATACTTTCCGGATGCACTGTAAGTGAACATGCGCTTTGTTAAGTGTATTTTGTACAGATCCCTAATCAAGTCTACTACCGCCAAAGGGGTTTACCTGGCTTTCACTCAGAAAAGGCCAAATAATTTTCCTTTTCTGTTAATTTATTTCCAAGTTCCGTTTGGGCTGTCATGTGGTGGTCATGCAGTAGGCATATACATTATTCAGTAGGTAATAACAAATAAAACAGTCCTTTTCTGTTTATTTATTTCCAAATTCGGTTAAGTGTGTTACCGACCCGGTACCATAGCGATAGCCAGGCTACTAGGAACTATAGACAAAAACTACAGCACGGTCTATATTGAAGGCTTCATAACCTCACCATAAAGACTAAAGCGAATCCTGTGTTTGGCATGTACAGTCTGTTCAAAGATGTTATATTCTCTCTGGTCCATTTCCCTGTGTGTCTCTATAAACTGGCCAGGCTGCTGGCAGTATTAAGTGGTTCCTTCCGTGTGCCACTTTTTATTGGAAAGAAAATGGCTGCCCTGGAGAAACTGAAATCTTAAACTATTTCTGGATATTGAAATGGTATTTAAAATTGTACTGAATTTTACATCAGGATTCTTAAAATGGCTTCTAAAATGGCCGCTGCCTGCCCTGTAATTTAAATTCACTGGTGTGCGCCCGTCCCTCAGGGGGAGAAGGCCAGAGGATTTGGCCGTGGGCTCCAGCCTGAGAGGATCATTGGCGCCACGGACTCCAGTGGAGAGCTCATGTTCCTGATGAAGTGGTGGGTCTCCCACGTCACCCTCACAGCAACACGACACACAACAGAATTCAGTTCAGAATTGGTGAACGTTTGTGGCGAACATGTTTTGCTTTGTGAATGTTTTGTGTAAACGTTGTGAAAATATTAGATTTAAACCCTTTTGTCCAGCATCGTCTGTTGGCCGAGGGCAAACCGTTTGTGTATGTTCGCAAACGTACGCAAAGCAACCAGATACCTTTTACTTTGCAAACGTTCGCTATATTCGCCAATTCTGAACACACTTCAGGGCTCATGGTTAACAACTTGATCTGTTGTCCTCACACCCTCCGCTTTACGTGATCCCTCCCACCCCCCCCAACTCTCGCTCTACAGGAAGAACTCTGACGAAGCAGATCTTGTCCCGGCCAAGGAGGCCAACGTCAAGTGTCCACAAGTGGTAATCTCCTTCTACGAGGAGCGTCTCACCTGGCACTCCTACCCCAGTGAGGAGGAGGAGAAGAAGGAGGAGGAGAAGAAAGACTAGGTGTGAGGAGGAGGAGGAAGGAGCCAGTACTAGTAAATTCGCTGCTCTTCCAGCCCATCTATCCATCTGGCTGGCAAAGTAGGGGTAACAGACAATTCATGCTGGGATTTAGCTGACACTGAGGCTTGGGGGTGGGGAGGAGGGGGTCCTCCGGCCTGGTGTTCCTCCATGGTGCTCCCTCCAATATCTCCCTGGCTGCTTTCAAAGGTCTCCATCGGCAATGTACATTTCTTCTTTCTTTCTATGTTAAGAGCTGCTTTCTATACGAAGAGCTGCTATTTCAGCCACCATCTTGCTGTTCTTATTAGCAGTAATGCCCATATTGTTGTGGATCACAAAGCGACAGGTCAAGGCAGTTTTCTCTACCATTTAACGGCTTTAATGTGTTCTCTTCCTCGTTCAAATATGTATTCTACTCAAAAGTATTCAGTTGAACTAGTATTTTAAATCACAGTTGACCCTTGTGCTCCACCCAAGTCTTGTCCAGGGACATGTTGGATGGAACCGAAGTGAGGACAGGTACGGGGGCGGGAATTTGCTCATGGGCACGGCGTCGCACTCTGTTAACTGTTAACACGACGCTGAGCTTCATGTCAAACATAAGGCAACTGTATATTTCTCACTGATTTGGACAGATAAATGTTCATGAACAGGGCAGAGAAATTCCATTTCACACAGAAGGCAGTCACTTGGGCCGAACCAGCTAAAAGGGGTTGGATTTTATTTATGAACAAACCGCTTAGTTTTAGAATTAGCCGATCCTTTTAGCAAGATAAAACTTAAGACAATACTTGACCTGGTGGTCCTAAATAGGCCAGCCCCCTGTACATCGATCTCTGTAGATTATTTTTCATATAAAACCTATTAACAGTATTTACTGCATAAAAAAACCAATTGATTTTAAAAGGAAGTCCCTGGATGCATTGGCTATTCTAAAAATGTGAACGTAGAAAACTTTTTAACTTTAAAACCAATGGCCTGTATCCAACCATTCAGAGAGATAACTTTTCTAGAATTTGGACAGCATCTTTCTGATGCATTCCTGGGAAAATATGAGCATCTTTACCAGGAATGCACCAGAAATATGCAAAACCAAAATGTAACATACGGCTCTGGTAACGATATGAAAAGGGCAGAAATTAGTCTGGAGGTCACATTGCCTACCCAGTTACAAATTTGACCAGCCAATCAGTTTGTTAAAGCTATACTCAAAACCTTTTCATATAAATATATGCCATCTATTGCATATTTGGCATCAAGAGAACAGATGACATAGGCGTCAGTTGGTGCAACGTTGATGTGTTGCACATTTTACAGACCATTTTACTATTTTTACTAGACAAAAGTATATGAATGGAAAATTATGATGTATTGTCTTTCGTGGCATGGAAAATAATGATTTATTGGTGGCACAGACTTTTGCTCTAATCCCAATTTCAGTAGATCATAGCAAGACAATTCAATAATGTAGTTGGTTATAACCTTCCAAAACCTTTTTATTTCTAGTTGCAACAACTTTTTTGAATGCCCTTTGACCTATAGGTAAATGTCAAGCGCTTGAGTTCTGCAGAATGTTCCCTTTCTGGCTTTGGCACTAGACTGTATTTGGTTCTAAAATTATGCCTAAGAGTTGTAAAGGAATCTGGTTGGCTGTTTTAAACGTAATTGTCACTAATTTACCTTTTAAGTTCTTTTTATATTGGCTGGCAAAATTACCATTAATGATTGTGGCAAGTCGTTTATAAAATGTCTTGCTTTAATCATAATTGTGTTGAGGAATGTTTAGAACAGAACCTAGACCTGGTTTAGCTGTCAAAGTTACTTTAAATACTAAAATACTATTATGTACTTTTTATTTTCTTCACCTCCAAGTTATCTCTAATGTACTTGTCTTCTACATGCTATTTGATGTACTCCATAAAGATGTTCTAAAGCGGTTTTCTTTATCGTAGCTGTGTTGTTACTGTCAATATGATGCTACTTTAAAGCTTTCAACATTTTACTTACTGGGCGATGCATTTTACATTTTTATATTTTTTAACTCCATGTATCTTCTACAAGGTTGTCGTAGTTGTGTTGGCTTGAAATGATAATGATGTACCAATCCTAAGTTTGTAGTGGAAGGTATTCAGTTATTACTTTAGCTAGCTATTTCATCACTGAACCTTTTAGTATTTAGCCAATTAGTCTGTGTGATCTTTTTGCATGTTTGTTTTGCCCTACTAAATCATTTTACTCAACTTCGTAATAGTGCTATCTTGTGTTTTGGACAATAAAGATTTTTTGTTACATTTTTTACTGTTATTTGTCACTGGTCTTTTCTGATAATTCCTTATGTATTTTTTACAACCACTAGTTGATTGGGAGCCCTGCAAAATCAAAGACTCCTCATTGAAATATACTTTTCTTAAATTGCAGTCATCCAAATAACTAAAATGTTTAAACCTTGAGTACAAGCAAATACTTTATGGATTCTAACTGATCTTGAAGTAACCCAAGGAACATACCAAACAAACAGTAAATTGCATGTTTCATAGTGACATGCCTCCTTGGTTATCTGTTCATCTGAGGATTGATTTAGCTTTTTTCAAAACCTGCAAAAACATGCCCATCCACGTGATGTGAATATCCATGATTTGTTACAATTTAGGGTTACAGGATATATTATGCTCAAAACAGTAAATATAAATATACTGTTTTGTTTGTTTTGCTAATTTTAGCCTTTAATCCTAAAAGTCAATCTTAGTTTGACTTAACTGTAAATATGTACATATATACTATAACAAAAAATGTAAGAACACTGCACATTATTTAAAATGTAATGGTATATTATCTGAAATAAAAATATATAACAAAGAAAAATATATAAACACCTAGAACCATATTACATATAAATACAAATATTGTAAAAATCTGATTGCTGCAGGGCTCTCGTTATTTTCTTATATATGTACAGCCTATATCTGTATTGTCTGGGCACCCATGTGTATATGGATATAACCAGCCGTAGTAAAAATTAAGAGACAACTGCACATTCCTTTAAATGTAATAGTATAAAAATACTATAAATGTAAACATAAGTAGAAATATTCCATAAAAATATATCTAAAAATCCATATATTACAAGTAACTGATAAATATATATTATATATGTATATGTATAAATAACTAATAGTAATAATCACAGAAACTGCTGCAGTGGTCTCAAATGTTTCCACGGCTGTTTAATATGTGTATGTATACAGTATTATAATTGGGTAATGTGCATGAGGAGCCAATGAATTGGACCAACAAAGATACACACCTTCGTGCTTCCTTTTATCAACTGAAAGATTAAGTCTCAATTAACAGGAGCATGGCCAAGTCACTTTTGTTACACAATACAAAACTACAACCAGGCAACATTGGAATTTAAAAAACCCTTCTTTTGCATCCATAAAGGTTTGTTAATTAACAAGAAATTGCGCAATAGTTCAGACAGGTCAAGCCTAGGCCATAATGTCAACCATCATCTGATCTCAATCAGATAAAGGCTCAGGTGAATCCCTGCTAAGCCTACTATTGGCTACATTTGTTCAGGGGGCCTTAGGTAAGCAGCCTTCTCTGCTTTCTCTGCAAGCACTTTGTAACTCACTCCTGCGTTCATGCTGTATCTGATAAACACTGTCGTCATTGCTGTCATGGATTCTGGCGATACCCTCTGGGAGGTCTTTTGCTCCTCTCCATGCCTTAATACACTTTATTTATATAGCACTTTTCATAGAGGGTTGCAGCTCAAAGTGATCTGCCTTAGGCTTTCAATGTCCATGGGAGGGTATGGAGGTCCCAGAACAGCCATACCGCCAAATACGGTTTGCAATAATTACTTATTGCAAATGTTAATTAATAGTGGTCCTGACTGAACAATTATAGCAGTAGCATCCCTGGGACTCTTAACGTCCAAATTCCAGTGCACTGTGTAAAGAGATTTGCTTATAATAACTAAAACTCATTTAACTTTGTGACAATCCACAACACACAGCAGAAAAACATGCTGTAGAGAAGTGCATTCTTAAAAGTAAGATGTTAACACACACGTATTATTAATCCGTTACCACAATGACAATTGTCTGACAACCCAGTAAAATAAATTAAACCCTGAGACGTTAGGCATTGAGACATTTCAGATTAAATTTCCACATAAAAAAACAAAATTACATTCTTAATATGATTTCAGGTTTTCCATCATACTGTCAATTCATTTAAAAATTATGGAGTGCACAACGTATGCTGGAGTAGAAGTTCTCTTCTTCAGTTTCCCTGAATTTAACAAGTGTCTCTTTTTCCAAGGTACTTTAAGAATATTGCACATTGCAAATACTGTTCCAATTCCAAGAATCCCCCCTCAGATTCAGATGTAGCCTCATTGATTAAAATGTATAAAATAATAATAATAATAATAATAATATACCCCAGAAAACAGCTTGAGGTTCAATTACCTGTGATCCCTTTAACTTGACACTATTTTAAAAAACGATCGCGAAACTCTACCAGCTCTATAAGGTGTTGCTCTGGGACTAACAACAGTCTTTGGCTTCTTAGTAGTGAGTGAGGTAGGAGAAGGCAGTTCAAGGTGGATTCAAGGTGGAAAAAGAGTGTTTTGAACTTGATCAAATAAAAGCACCATTCAATGCCATAGGGAACTCGGAAACTCCGCCCCACAAATTGGACACACGTTGCCAATGCCTGGGATGTTGTGTGGTGCGGTCTGCTCCACTCTCTTGGTGTTCCCATTTACAGAGGGGCTGTGTAGAAACACCAGATTACTCTTTTAGCACGCACACAGAACGGACAGTTATGGGGGGATACTGTGAGAAGATATTCGCTGAATTTGACAAAAAGTGTTTTTATCTTAAAATTGCTGACAGTACCTTTAAATGACAGGAAATACCATAGAATTGATTGTGCACTACTGTGAGGACAAGGTGCTGTAGAATGCTGGTCCCAGGTCATCTGAATATTTATGGCATAAAAGGTGTTTGGTGTTAAAGTCGTCGTTTTGTTTTCTTATTTTGTTGTTTAAAAAAATGTCTCAGGACGAATTGATTAGCACCCCAGGAACAACGTTTCTGTGATCGTCGTCGTTCCCAGCACTGCCCCAGATTCTCTCATAACATCAAGTACATAACGTACGTTTTTGACGTCCACTTCCTCACTTCTTCTTGTCTTTGTGCTTCCTGCTGGCTTTGTTGCCGTCCTTCCATGACACTGCTTCACCTTCTCCGCGCGAGCTGACGGTGACGCTGCCATCTGTCCCGAACTGGAACGCATACCGCGTGGTGTCCAACAGCCTCCCCTCGTCATCCCTCAAGCTAGAGAACACTTCCTGGTAAAGCCTGCCAAGCTGACCCTTCATTTCCTTTAGAGACCTGAGCGCTTCCTGTTTCTCCCGGAGGAGGCGTGCCCGATGGCGCCTGAGCACCGACACATCATCCCCTAACCCCAGGATGGCGTCCATCTTCCTCCTCCGGCAGTTTTGGGCAGCCATCTTGTTTTTGCCGCGACGGCGTATGTCCTTGACGAGGTTCAGCTGCTCCTCCGTGAGGCGGTGATGGGCCAGCAGCTCCGTAAACTCCTCCACTGGCAAGTTGACGATCAGCTCGTTAGAGAAGGGGATCTTCATGGTACACGCACGCCTCTGGTCTCGGTTCCACGTCTTGGAATCGGTGAAGCGGTCTGGAGAGTGTCGGTGGCGAGGCTCGAGTGTGTGGTGTCGTGGGGAAGACTTGGGAGGTTTAGTAGGGATCTTTCCATGGGTGACGGGGGTGTAAGGAGATGAGCAGGGCTGGTTGTAGGTGTGGTCGTGGCTGATATTCTCCAGCCAAGGGAGCCTAAACAGCTCTGGCTCTTGGTAGCTGCAGGAGTAGAACTTCTTCAGATCTGAGGAGTAACTTCCTCCCACTGCCCCCATCACCACCTCCTCCTCCTCCCCCTGCTCCTCTTGCTTTATGGTCACTTCCAGCTCCATGTCGGATTCTCCTCCATCGGCGGAGGTGGAGGAGCTAATGGAGGAGGAGTAGGAGGAGGCCCCAGAAGTGCAGGATGATGCGGGGCTGAAGCTGGAGTCCAGAGAGAGACCAGAGTCCGAGTCAGCTTCCATTTGACAGTCTAGGACCAAAGATGTTTGAAATAATCTTTAAGATAAAATTCTATAGCCGCTGACAATAAAGAGCACAGATGTCTAACCCCACACATCTTTGCATTAGTACTCAAAACGGATAATACATATTGTTATAATGTAGTGGAGAATGTTTGTAATGGGCTAAAACCTTTGCCCGATTATTTATTTTAAATAAACATGGAAATAAGTGTGAAGAGTTATTAAGGTCTAGTGCCTCTTCCCATACGTATGGACTACAAACAGTTATGAGTACATAATTACATTTAATACGTATATTTAATTACCTTGTCGGTGTGCTGGGTAACCCTGCTCTTCCCCGGTGGCCATCGTGGATCCCGACCGGCTGTCGTCTCCTTCTTCTGTGTCGCTGTCTCTTTGAGGATCAAGGTATCCCTCTTCTTCGAGCCTGGCAGCCATCTCAGGACTGAAGCCTTCCTCCAGAGACAGATCCAACAGGCTAATCTCATCCAAGATGGCTGCATCTTCCAAGAGGTCAACTAGCGGCTTGGAGACGCCATCCTCTGCCTCCTCTTTCTCCACCTCATAACCAACCGGTGAGAGACTGGAAGGATTTGGCAAGCTCACCATAGGAGAAGGGACGGAGCTAAATGGGTGGAGTCTACCGCCGAAGCTGGTAGGGCTTCCCAAAGAAGGAGCATACGGAGGGCAAGAGCAGTTATCCAGAGGATCTGGCGTCAGGAGGTTCATGCTGAAGGTGTCATTTTCAAGGCCCATGCTATATGTATCTGAGGGGTCTTCTGCAAGCAGGCTCATGTGGTAGGAAAGGTCACGTGAGGGGTCCTGGTCAACGCTGTCCAAGTTGCAGTCATATAACTGTGCGCTTGGTGTAAGAGGAAGCATATTAGGCCCTTGCCCTTGGTTGAGACGGTGCAGTGAGCCTAGTGGGTAAAAGGCACAAGGACAGTGGGTCAAAAACATTGTGCAGCCCATATGGGAAGTTAACGCAACCCTGCTGGCAGACCAATCGGGGTGGGTAGGTGGGATGATGTCACAAAATGGTAGTAGAGCTAGATGAGGCGATCAAAACAGTTTGAGCAATTCCGATCGGTTAATCCCTGTCCAATAGTTTCAAAATTAAGGAGAGGTCTACGTCCAGCAGGAGGGAACGACTATCACTTCCCAATGGCAATGGAGCGTTGCCAGACCATATTCACAAAGTGAATTTTAGGTCTGGTTGCACCAGGCTAGAGAAATACTACAAGTGGAGCAAAACTAATTGAATGGCAATTTTAATCTTACTACTTTGTTTTCCTGTTTGCATTATTACACATCCCCCTTTTGAGTCTTTGAGTGAATGAGACTATTATATCTCAACAAAATAAAAACCAAATGAATTCAGAGTTCTTCAGTGTACTTACCTTGCAGTAGGGCAGCCTCCATTAGACTAACATCTTGGTGAATCACTGGGCTGCTGTCACTTTCAAAATCACTATGGCCCAGAACTTCAGAACCAGAAATGGGAATGGTTCCAGATTGCGTTAAACGGAAGGAGTCCTCATGGTTCATATTCCCTACGGTAGTGCCCATCATAGAGTCGACACCCATTTCCTGGAGGACATCCTATAAATGGTCAATAAATTCGAAATAGTCAGTAAATACACTTTTGGTTCAGATCTCTGAATTGATCCTGTACAATCATTACACACCTAATTTCCACTGAGAATACTCAGATATTACATTGTAGCCAAGCCACTAGATGTGTAAAGGTTACACAATCCACATATTTACATGTACATACATTCACCCATCAGGTACGCGTGTGTTCCGAGTAAAAGTAAAGCAACAGTGTGGAAATGAATCAGCAGTATTCCACCCTGGGCGGCCCCACTACCTGAGGGTCCATGATGGCGAGCAGGTCCTGCCACTGGAGCTCCTGGTCGAGCGAGGGGCGGCCGGGTGGGATGAGAGGCGACAGGAGGGACTCACTGCCTGGGGTGAGGCTCGCTGGGCTGTCCTCACCACCGCTCGTACCCGGGACACCGTCACACAGCTGGGACGACGAGCCAGGCAGGGCAGACGTCACTACAGTTACATGCTACAGCACGCTATCGTAGCATAGACTGAGCAAGCAACTCTATTCGTACCCAATAGAGGGCAAGAGCAGCGAGCCTACCTGCGGTTCACGTGTGGCTGAGAACGTTTCCTCCAACAGCGACAAGCATTCCTGGAGAGAGGCTGAGGTCTGGAACGAGAGATGGAAAGAATGGAAGGACGACTGATGAATAAAAATAAACACAACCTTAGGAAAGGAGGGACATTGTGAGGTAGAGAACGAGGGTTAAGCGAACACTACTGTAAGTGTACAAGATGAATTGATGTGAGAGAACGGCAGAGTGAAAGAGAATGTGAAATAGGTAGAATGGCACTAAATCACCTTAATTTGTCTTCGTGCAACAGTTACGTACGTCCCCACACACACACTGATTGGTTGAAACCTGTACCAAACCGTGTCATTAAATGACACGGCAATGATTCGTAGAGCACCGATACGTCTGATGCGTGCCTGCTTTTGCTTTTTGTATTGTGAATACAGGCGCAGGAACACCCATGCTCATCGCAGGTTAAAAGCTTACATTGGGTGAGAGAGGAGGCTATATTGTTTCCAGGTGGCACCTGCCATAACATGTCACCCACAGATGCAAGGCGTCTATCTGCTGAGCTGGCAGGAGATCAGCGATTACAAAAGACGCCACAAGCTCAGATTCCAAGCTTGAAAGATGCTCGCGCAATGCAATGTGTCACGGGCTGTCCCATGCTATTTTAAATGCTCTCATTATATTGATGTGTGTGTCTTAGGGGTCTTAAATGTTTGTATACTATGTGGACCAGGTGTTTCCATTGGGAATGACTATTAACTTAACAGCAACCGGCTGAAACTGTATATGGAGGCAGAAGCTGGAGATAAATATAATTATGGCTATACCGGCAAACAGTAATCAAGTAGGAAGAGCTATGCTAATGCCTAATGTAGTTTGTTTTGGTTTGATTGTTGTTTAGTTTTCTTCCTTCTTGTTTTTGGGGGTTTTGTTAGACCTGTGATCTACCTGCCATTGGATAAATGAGCACACCTACACTGCTAGAGGTGAGTGTGCCATTGCCTTTAGACCAACCTCACACGACACATACAATATGTGGCAATCCATATGCGTTTTAGTTAAGCACATACGCATACTGTAACTTAGTTTCCAACTCACTTCCCACTCTCGACCGTTCATGCGACTTCAAGGGGGCATACAGATTAAAGGTAGCAAATTCGGAACAATTTCTAAACGCTCTTCTTTACCTACCAGAGCTGGCTGTTAAGCTGGCTGTTAAGCCTCGGACACACAGCAAGTGATCCGCTCAATTGGTTGATTGTTTACATTCCAGGCTTTGTTGCCCGGGTATCCCTCTATTATCTTTCCCACCCGAAATGTGTCAGTTAGTCTGTCAGTCAACCTATCCATAGCAGCCATCGGTAGTCGCCTCAGTCACGTCGCCTGTGAAGTTGAGATTAGTTTAAATCAGTGCCCAGCCATTTTGTGTCACCGACCATTCAAGTCGCTGAATCTCATTGACGTTCCATTGTCTCTCGTCGCTACAACACTTCTATTCACTTTGCAGTGTGTCCGTGGCTTTAGATCATGAAATGACATGATTCACCACACATTAGTCAAGCTAATGAAATAAACACATTCTCACATGTCAAAATGATATCTGACCGGTTAGATGTGCGACTCAAACATCTCCATTAAATTCTGTTGTACGGTGGTTTGTACTCTTGTGTGTGTGATGGCAACATACCTCATCTGCTTCAATCTGCACCTGCTGCCTGTTGTTCACGAGCCTCATGTTGCATGCCTGCAAATCTCTTCCTCTCATGTGTCTACTTCTTCTTCCCTCCTCTTCCTCGTCCACACTGGCTTCTTCAGTCTCCTCATCCAGAGAGGCACCGTGGTGATTGTGTTCAGAGAGAGGTAGATCTGGACTGGGATGAACAATTGCAATCGGGCTCTGGTCAGCGGGTCTTATAGGCCACAGGCTCTCTGGTAGCTCGCCGTTCTACAAGAAGAGGGTTAGTATTAAGGATCTAGAAACATTTTATAACCTGCTGTTTTGAGCAGGGTATTTTAACACACATACAGTGCAAAAATGCACACATGCTACAATCTGACTGCATACATGCATACACTCTGTCCCATTATAACTGTATAATACCTTAAAGTGTAACTGTACTGTACCCCAGCTCTGAGCCTGACTCCACCCACAACAACATGCATCAAGGAGCTGAGAGGGGGACCCCCATTAACATTAACGTTTGAATTTGATGACATATGAGCGTACTGAGTGTACCGATGAAAACCAGCCAGGTCCTGGGGTGATTTTTAATAAATATAGGCATGTAGTTCTGTTTAAATCCCATGTAAAAACAGAGGTTTTGTCAATATTAATAACACCAACCTGTGTCTCATCACAAATAAATATATCTATCTAATCTATTTACTTTGTTTACAGCTCAAAAAAACTAAACATTTTAGGGTAGTTACACATTAAATATGGTATGGTATGTTTCAACCAATCACAGGAGATCACATGACCTAGGCCATTGCAAAGAGGGTAAATAGAAACTCCAGCTTCAATACAAAGGTAGAAACTCCAGGAGTCATTGATTATTTTAGGATCAAATTAGTGATGTTCATTTTAACAGATTGTGTTGCAAACCCCTAAAGAACAAGAATGATAATAATAAATAATCTAGTTGAGGTAGCCTGGAACGAGATGCAACAGAACGAAAGAGGCTGAGGCTGCTTTTGAACTTGTGCTCTTTTGACTGTGGCGTATAGCTAAAAACATAAAGCTAGATGTAACATGTTTTACCACTTAGGTAATCATCTATCAGATGCTTCTATCCAAAGTGAGTTGCGGTTACTACAATTACATGTAAAGAACATGTGTTATGCAAGGATGCTAACAGTTTGGCCAGGCTTGTTGGAAATCACATTATTTCGGTGAGAGTCAGACATTTAATAGTGGAGACGGTGTTATATACACAAATACAAACAATCCTGTACATGGAGCTTGAAATAGCCCTCAACCATAATTGAGTTATGCGTGGATAAATACATCTACCCTATACATATCTACTCCTAATAATACACATGTTACTGTGCAACATACTATCCAGACAGTCTGAGAAACTTCTAAGCCTGTCTGCCATTATATTAGCCTCTACAGCCACAACATACTGTACATCAACAGTCCTGTTTACCCCAGTGACATATAATAAGTTTCTTAGCACAGTTATTATGCATAAATCATACTTTATTGCATCTATAACAGTTAGCACATGCCTTAGTGACAATAGGACCTCTAACAGTGCCAGAAATGGCGGGAAATGTAAATTAAGCTTGGCTGTAGGCACACAGTAGATAGTAACACATTTCACTTTTACTTTAAAGTGACAATGATTATGCATGCGGGCTTGTCTACTTGTGCATGTTTATGCCTGTGTCCAGCCGGAAATATAAAGCCTGCAGTGAAACAGCCCAGTAAACAGCATCGTTGCGACAGCTAAGGTTGTGAATGTGTGTCAGGGCATTAGCATCATGTTTCAAAACAAGACACAACACCCAGTCACAAGGACTACTGAGTAGCACTGAGATTTCCCACACTGCAGAACTGTGTTCGTGGGCATGTGCTAATAATGATCTATTATGGGAATTCAAAAACACAGGCATTAACATTCTGTTGATCTATCATGTAGTACAAAGTGCGTCAATGTATGTGCGTCACTTTTCTTGCAACATTTTGTATGTGTGTGTGTTTTGCTTTTTAAATATATGACTGTTTCACCCAGAATTTAATTCATAAATAGAGTTCAGTTATTAAATTCAGTTGACGCATCCAAATTCAGTCTAATCTACTGTACGAAAAATATATTCCATATACTGTAAAGGTGAGTGGTTGTAATGTATTCTGTGTACAAGCTCAGAGTGAGCATTCAGTCCAGTCTGTTTCTGTGGTTATTTATACACTGGGTGGTGTGTTTGTTTCGTTCATGTTTATGTGGGTGTTTTGCAAGCTATTATTTACGGTGTATAGTATATGTGTTCATATTTGGGTGTGTATGCCCCTTTGTCACGATGACCATCCATACTTCTATGAAATTATACATAATTATTAGTTTAATCTTTACTATTGTTTTATTGCAATGTTGGTGATCTATAATCACACAAATCTACATTATTTTAAATGTATACTCTTTGGTATGTGTCCAGAATTTAAGCATAGAGTTAGTTCAGGCAGGCTACAAAGTCACGCTTATCTAGATCGTCAGCTGATCTCAACCATCTGACAGACTAGCCAATCACTGACAATAGTCCAGGGCGCGCTGCCTAAAGGCCCCAGCATACTACCAAATGCGTGACCTTGCACAATGTGGACGTGGACAAGCGCTCGGGCTGTTCCAAGAATACTTCTCGCGAACGTGTCGGCTACTTCTGTATACAAAAAGCTTGCTTTGGAATTAGCTATATTTACAACTACAGTTTTTACATGAACACGTACATGTGCTCAAAATATATTTTATATAGAACACTAATTTGTCATCTTAGTAGGACATCCATTGCCATCTGTAGTGGGCTTCAGCATGTCGCTTACAGTATGCGTCATGTGCGGACATGATGGAAGGAAGGATGGTCCTTCGAGTCTTTTCCTGCCACTTCATTAGCAAGCTCCTGTGCTCCCGCAACCTCCCCGTCGAGGTTAAGCCGTTCTGGACTCATCCTCTGACAACCACATGCACTTTTGTGCAGTAACAGTGGCATAATTGACGCAGTGTGTTCCAAACATAAACAATCGATTGGGACCGAAATGTGTGCTGCTATAATAGCATGCGATATGTGTTTGAATGCAATGCAACTAAATCAAGTGTTAGTGAAGTTGTTTGTTTCAATACACCTTCATAAAAAGACAAGACAATTAGATTAAAAATAATAAACAAACTTTTTTTAAAGATTTAAGATTAATGTCAAGATCAAGTAAACGTCTTCCATCTGAAGACGACAAACGAGAAAACCAGGAGGAAATAATTGAAATAGAAACAATGACAACAACCCCCCACTGTAAGCCTTGATGGCAGACAGGAATTTAAATGGAACTGTGTTGAGACTTTGCTGACCATGTCTTCGATGCAGCCTAGACACTGTTAGATATCTTTCTGCGCTTAAGGCTTGTTTTAACATTAATCAAGTTGCACAGTGGCTGAACGGCTATGGGAATCCAATGTTAATGTGTGTATTGTGTATTAACGTAATTGATCTGTGATAACTGAATATATAGTGTCGCATTGTTGCAATCAATGACAAGGAATGAGTCCTTACCC